>OVAX01001088.1:0-54264 GCA_900406405.1 Lepidium africanum
CTTGTTGGAACCATGAAAAGCCCAAGAATAACCTCCAAGTGGTTTTAGGTGAAGGCCGCGCCTTAGTTGGGCTGTGTAGCTCAATATTTGGCCTTATCGCGCATTTGGGTTCATTGCAGATCCTCCAACTTGTAAAATCCATATCTTTTAGCTCAGAGCTTTTTTGGGATGATTCCACTTCGAGAAGATAGCTAAATGAGTCATGAATCCATGTAGTATTGATTCGTAACTTGGTTCATCCTGGATTGTCTGGAAAGCCTCGAAGAGTGATCGTATGTCCTGGTTGGATTCCAAAATTGGCAAGTGCGGCCCTGGTTGTGTCTTCGTGGGCTGGGGCTGGGATGTGGTTACTGTAAGCTCTTCAAGGTCATCTAGATTGTATTTGATCTTCATGTTAGGCTCGGCCAGGTCTTGTTGGTTAGATTGCTTCTCGTCTCGACCTTCTCGAATTATATCGTCTCCGAGTAACTTTTTGCGGTCGAGGACCCCATCAATAGGCTTCTTTTGTTCCATCTATTTTGATTTTGATATCTTTTTCTTTGTTTACCTTTGTTCTTGATTGATTAGTCTCCATTAAATTATTGCAATTCTCTATGCATATTTATTACTTCTGTGTGTAACCGCTAATTTCGGTGTGTTTATGACTTATGTGTGTAGCTGATAACTTTTATATGTAGCCGATAACTTCTGTATGTTTATGATTTATGTGTGTAGCTTTTAACTTTTGTATGGAGCCGCTAACTTATGTGTGTTTATGACTTCTGTATACCGCCGATAACTTCTATATGTACCCACTAACATGCCATATAGTCGCTAACATTCTATATATCCAACCACGCCCAATTTATCCAACCAAATTCTTTTGCTTTACCCCACACAAACTCCCCCTCATCATTGGATCTCCCCCTAAGTCGTTTCAATATGATGCTACACATTTCTTATTATTAATATATATATATATATATATGTTAGCAGATAACAAATGAGTTATCATTAATATATATGTTAGCAGATAAAAATGAGTTATCGTTAATATATATGTTAAGAGATAACAAACGATAATATATATTTTTAGCAGATAAAAAAGAAGTTATCGTTACGCACCTTAATATAAATAACATTACAACTACTCTCGCATAATAGCATACAACTTTTATGTTGGGTCCTACCTTTCTTCTATATTGGATCCTATTTATGCACACCATTTACTTAATATGTTTCATGTTTGCTTTTCACGCGTTCATGTACATCATTTGAGATGGGTGTTTTGTCATTCTATAAAAAGCACATATGTAGTTACTTAATTTTGATTTTGACAATTGTAGATTCTATTATTCAGTCTTCTTATGTATATTCCCTTAATTCACTCATTATTTAATGTATGTTTAAGTTGCTTTAAATATATATAGGTATATATATATATATATATATATAATCACTCAAATAATGAAAACTCACACACACCAAAATAAAACATGAAAAAAATATTATAAAAATGGCTATTACCATGAAATATTTTGTCGCACTTGTTTTCATGATTTTTTTCATTATATCTTATATACATGGTCGTACTACAACTTGTATTATTCCAACTAAGATTATAAATTTATAGACATTGACATAGTGTGGTTCTTTTTTTTCTTCTTTAAATAAATATTTATATTAGTAAAGTAATTTTTAATAATAAATAGGTTTTGGAGCAAAGCTTATGGATTATGAATGCTTTTATGGAGTAATTACATATCTTGTTGGAGGAGATTGTAATCCTTTTTGTAGAGATCATGGTTTGCATTATGGTGTATAGCTGATGATGCATGTTGTTGTCCATTGCATAACAATAATATGGGTCCAATATAAAATTGTCCTATCAAATGTATTGTATCTGTTTGAAAAAATACATTATTATATTTATCCATTATGAGTTGATCATATATAGTACCCAGTAGACAAACATCCATAACTTAGACATATTTGAACAAAATGTAAAACTTTCAAAAATGTTCTTTTCACTCTACTACTTTACCGGTTTCCAAAAATGTCTTTCTACATTTTCTAAGTTTTCTTTCTATCCCTTATTTAGAATTTTCTCTCTTCACAAAAAATATTTAAACGTTTATAAAGTTTAATAATATGTTGTAAATCTCTACAAAATGGATTTTGTTTTTAATATCTCTATTCTAATTTTTAGAAATTTCTAATTTATTTTATTAAACTTTATAAAATAAAAATATCGAAAAATATACAAGACGCTCTAATATATAGGCCTATCTCTGCAAACCCAATGTTTATTGGGTACAGATGTATGGTCGATGTTTCCTGGAAGGATTTAGACCTTTTTACAGGTCTAGCCTGCTATTGTTTTCCCTATGAGGAAGAAGGTGTGAATTTGGGAGCTCAAAGCATTAGACGAAGTCTCTCACCTCTACATGCAGAATTCAAAGCACTTCTCTGGGCCATGACAATCTTGCAAGGTCTTCGTCTTATGGAAGTGGAGTTTTTAGTGGATTGCTCTGATCTGGTGAAGATGATCGATGAACCCTCCACCTTTACTTAGAGGATTTCTCGCGTTTACGAAACTCTTTCCGACGGTGCTCTCAGGTGTGGATTCCTCGTTCCCTTATTTACAAAGCAGATTCTCTAACTCGTAGTGTTAGAAATTTGTCTATGAATCAAGCTTATGTAAACAATGTTCCATCTCCTTAGACCATTTTTTATTCTTAATTGAGTAAAGTTGACCCAAAAAAAAAATTTTATATATCGAAAAATACATAACACATTTTCTAAAATGTCATGTGGAGGGTTATTAAAACAAAATTTAGTGAATATTGAAATGTAAAAGGAAAGAGAAAAGAGAGGTGGTCATACTTTGTACTAATGAATTTGACTTCATATCAAAAGGAGAAACAAACTCATACCAAAAATCTCCATAATGAGTTTGGATAAAAACATTGCTACAAAGTTACTCCATAGATTCAAAAGTTGGAGCAAACCAACCGAGCTGGTCAATGAGCATCTTCATTCTCTCTTCTTGTCCCTTGGAATCTCCAAAAGCAGTGGTAAATGGATACACAAAGGTAACTTTAGTAGCCATACATCTGTAAGCAACCACGTCTTGCTTTACTAAAAACTCCATCACATCTCTGTTAAATCCTCCTCCTTCTACCTCTGCCTCCAAATATCTCCCTGCAAATTCATAAATAATGTCATGATCCTTGATTACTCAAACCCTAATTTCTTCAATTCAATTGTCCTGCTGACATATAATTTTACCATATGGGGTATCTTCAAGAACCACAAATTTGGGGTTTTTCTGTGTGCTCACTATTGCGTCTTTCAATTTCTGTATGAATAAGAATCAGGAATAAGGCTAAGCCAATCGAATGAGTGTCAACATAAATCCCTGAAATTGAGACAAGATGGTGGAAAATTAGACCTTAATGGGATCTTGTGTATCGGTTTCAGGGATCATCAATGGGAATGAGAAGGAAGATGAGGTTGGATTCGTGGATACACAACTTGGGTTTGTGGATGGACAAGGCCTAATTTTGCTACACAGTTGAGGAAAACATAAACAGAAGCCAAGATTAGATTTTTATATAGAGAATGAAAATGAAAGTGAGAAGAAGAACAAACCCATTGAGAAGACCAGTCTGAACAAACTTGGATTGAGTGAAAGGAGTGGTTTGAGGCTGAGAAGAGGAGAGAGAAGGAATGGCTAAGGCTGGAGAAGAAGAGGAGGTAAGAGAAAGAGCAAGAGCAAATGAGATTAGATTTGGTAAGAAAGAGTTTGACGATGAAGAAGAAGAGAATTGTTGTTGTTGTTCTTGTCCTTGTGTTGAGTTTTTCAGTGAACACAGCGACTTGGTTCTGGTCGGTCGTGGCGGGAGGACGAGTTGCAAAGTGGTTATGACCGAACTCATGTTTGGTGTTTATTTAAGGTTGTTCTCTTCTCCTCCAATCATTATATACTCCACTTGCGAATAACTATTTTTATTTTCTTCACTATTTACTAAAATTCGATAAAAAATACAAGCCGCAACGTTCAATGTAACACAAATACGCACGTAAATGTTTCGTTGAATCTTAGGTGACACAATTTCATTTTTGACTTTGATAAAATTACTATACGGTTCATAACAACCCTTAAAAATAAGAATAAATTAGTTTTGTTGCAAATTTTTATACGAAATTTAAAATCAATAAGATTTAATAGATAAATCTCCAAAAAACTAAAATTTGATATTGAAAAAAATCGGTTACAAAATCGGTTATTGATTTAGTTACGGTTCGGGTTTGGATTCAGTTTCGGGTACATATATTTAGGACCTACTCTGGTATTTTGTCGAGTTCGATTCCTCTAATTTGATATTTTGGTAGGCTGTTCTAAGACTTATTCGGGTATTTTAAATTTTCGAACAGAGTTCGGTTTGGTATTGATCAAGTTAAGGGCATATATTCTTATATAAAAATTCAAAATTAAAAAAAAATTAATAGAAAAAAAAAGTCTAAAAAACCAAAATTTGGTTATTGATTTTGTTTTGATTCGAGTTAGGTTAGTTTTTCATATACATAGATTTAGGATCTATTTGGATAATTTACCAAGTTCAGTTCCTCTATTTCGGGTTGATTTTGGTTTGGGTTTAGGACCTCTAAAATAATATTTCAAAAATAATATTGAAAACATCAACACATGTCTAAAAACTAAATGAACAAAAATTGAAAAAAAACAATCAAATCATACGCTATAACATAGGTATAATCCTAGTGGTTCATTAAAAGAAATTGACTTAACAACAATAAGTAAGCAAGAAATTGAAACGATAGAAAAGACTTCCAATCGTTTTTCTAACTCACTGGTTAAACATCTGTAGAATTGTTGAGAGAAAAGAGAATGAAAATAATTTCAGTGGAGAAAGAAACTCTGATTTCACGATTTCACAGGTACGCTTTTTCTATGAAATCTACTTTTGTTTTTCGTTCGACAATAGAGCATGTATTTCTTAAGAATTTGATAAGTAAGAAAATGGAACACAATAGGTACACCCTCAAAACATGATTTATTTTTGAGTATTTGTTCTAATTACTTCTTCTGTAAGTATAGATATTTTACCAGATCAATATTTATATATTTTCAACTTCTAATGAACTACAAACATTGTTACTATCAAGTAATCTCTTGAGTCGTTTTCAACTTTCTCTATATGACTTAGATATGTATGTCCACCCAATTTTTTTTATTTTTTATAGATCGACAAAACCCGATCTATCACTTCAACTTTAAATTTCTATCATAATTTACTAAAATTTGTATAAGAATTTTTTTTATTTGGTAGATCTTTTATATGGTATTAGTTAATTTTTAACTTCTTAATTTAAAGTCAATTTAGAATTTTAAAAATAAAAATAAGAATTTATGATTATTGCTAAACATCTTATATATAAATTCTTAAGATTTTTTATATTTACATAAATAAAACTTATATATATGTGTATATTTATATATTAAAACGGGAGACACTTTTATTTTGATTATAAACTTTAGGATAAAATTAATCTATAGTTCATAACAACCCTTAAAATAGGATTAAGATAAGTTTTGTTATAAAATTTTAAATAAAAATTTAAATAATCAAATTTAATAGAAAAAACTCTAAAAAGTTAAAATTTAATTTTAAAAAATATCGGGTACAAATTCGGTTCCAGTTTCGGTTTGGATTTGGTTTTCCAGGTACATAGATTTATGACATATTCTGGTAATTTGTCGGGTTTGAATATTTTTATATAAAAGTTTAAAATTAATAGAAAACTCTAAAAAGCTAAACTTAGATTTTTGATTTGGTTTCGTTCGGGTTTGAATTCGAGTTTTCGGATACATAGATTTAGGACTCATTTGGATATTTTGTCGGGTTCGGTTCTTCTAACTCAAATTGATTTCGGTTTGGGTTTTTGTCCTCTAAAATATTTCAAAAATATCAACACGGGTCTAACAAACTAAATGAAAATAATTTTAAAAAATAATCTAAATAATCAAATTTCGCGTTATAATACGAGTATAATGCTAAACATGGACTATAAGTTGTATTTTTATATTCACTAGAAATAAAATAAAGAGAAGGTTTACCTTTTGTTGACAAAATAAAGTAAAATAAATAAAATAAAGAGAAGAACTCCATTATATTTTGCTTTTATTTGCACACTCAGAGAACTTCGACCAAAGTTGACTCAATTTAGTCCTTGGAGACTAGGTTTTCGCAATCTCCAATTTCAAATTATTCAGTGACATACTTGCGAATTCCAGTTTCTGAAAGCAAAGATTTTTTGAATTGATAGCTTGAATTTGCGAATGGACGGAGAAGAGCTCACCGAGCAGGAAACTGCCTTGTACGACCGCCAGATTAGGGTTTGGGGCGCTAATGCTCAAAGAAGGTTACTTTCTCATTTGCTTACTCTTTTCCACACTGAATCTAATTTCACGTTTTAGTTCTTGTACTAAACTTTTAAGGTTTGTTATATTTTAAGAGAAAGCTTTATGAATTACTACTTAATTTCAGATTTATATAGTAAAAGTTTAATTTTTGTTGCTTCTGCTCCCTTCAATTCCTTTTTCTCGGCTCTACTTTTGTTTTTAAGATGTTTTTTTTCTTAAAGAGAATTTCAATTAGTACCTATATTGGTTAGAGTGTGGATTCTGCTTCTAGACTAGTGAACTTGTTATTTCTGAGCTCCCTTACGACATTCTGAGATGATGATGATGATGTCTGTTCTGTTGCTGAAAAACTCCTGGCTTTATGTTTCAGTTGAGATAGTAATCATAATGTTGAGATCACGTTTCTAGAATAGTATATAGTTTTGGATTTTGACTTGATAGATTGATGTAAGCTTACTCGTTCAATTGTAATTTGCTCTATGCCGAAGCTTAGTATGTTGATATGATAAACTATCATGTATCTACTGTATAAGCTTGGCAGGATTTTATATAATGTGAGGTTGGTTTTTTGCTTGCAGATTGACCAAATCTCATGTCTTGGTATCTGGAATAAAGGGGACTGTTGCTGAGGTAATTGTAATTCTATAATTTCTGCTGAGATGTCATGCGTTTCAATCAGTTAATCTAATGGTATCTTACTACATTTTCTGGCCTTCGTTTCCATTTGGTGGGTAGTTTTGCAAAAACATTGTTCTGGCAGGAATTGGTAGTGTGACTTTAATGGATGATCGTTTAGTGAATGAGGAGGCCTTAAACGCAAACTTTTTAATTCTGCCTGATGAAAACGCTTACAGTGGCAAGACTGTTGCTGAGATTTGTTGTGATTCACTTAAGGATTTCAACCCTATGGTCCTTGTTTCTGTAGAGAAAGGTTTCCCTCTAATACCTCACCTTCAATCTTTTAATAACATACGCCTATTTTCTGATCATTGTGTTAAATCATTCAGGTGATTTGTCAACTCATGGCACCGAATTTTTCGAGAAGTTTGATGTGGTGGTTATAGGCTATGGTTCTCGAGCTACCAAAGTACTAAGAATATATTTTTTATATTTTCCACTTGCTTTCATCTTTAGTTGCTCAATGCATCTCCTCATAACTTTGTCTGTTTTTCTTTTCTGCAGAACTCTGTCAATGAAAAATGTCGGAAGTTAGAGAAACGTGTGGCATTCTATACAGTCGATTGTAGAGACTCATGTGGCGAAATCTTTGTCGACCTTCAGAATTACAAGTACACAAAGGTACTACTTGCATGATTTGCTGTTGCATAATATTTTTCATTCCTATTGTTTAAAATTTAGTTTGAACATTTAAACTCCATCAACACCTCTTCAAGTACGCAATTTATTTTTTTTATGATAATTTCTTTTTGGAATTTTTTGTTCACAGAAAAAGCTTGAAGAGCCAGTGGAATGCGAACTTAATTATCCGAGTTTTCAGGTAAACTTGAACACTTATTTTGCGATAATCGTGCTTACATCTGCGTAAGAAGTGATTAAAAATACATTTGTTGGTTTATTGCCATAGGAAGCTATATCAGTACCTTGGAAACCACTGCCACGGAGAACAACAAAGCTATTCTTTGCTATGAGAGGTTGTTATACTAGCTACACCAGCTAACGTCTTGATTACTTTCTATTCAAAAAACAAAACTTTAGATCCCCAGACGACAAGAACTGCATCACTAATCTTGGGTATTCTCATGAGGGTTTTCAGTAATAGAAGTGTTCGAGGAGAATGAAGGACGTAAACCTGGAGAATGTTCTCTAATTGATCTTGCCACAGTTTTGGAAATCAAAAAGAAACTCTGTGAGGCAAATGTAAGTGCATGTTTTTTGCTTGAGGTTTTTTCTAAATCTCACTCAGCTAACTGAAAAACTTAACATTGCTGCAGTCTGTGAATGAAAACCATATACCAGATAGTCTCTTGGAGAGACTAATCACTGGTAATACTGAATTCCCACCAGCTTGTGCCATCGTGGGAGGAATATTAGCACAGGTTCTGTCTCTCTCACTCAGTTCTCACATTCAAATCGTGTCATGAGAAACTTAAAATTTGACAAGAAAGATTGGGATGTTGCAGGAAGTGATCAAAGCAGTATCAGGCAAAGGAGACCCATTGAAGAACTTCTTTTACTTTGATGCTGAAGATGGAAAAGGTGTAATGGAAGACATTTCCAGTTCTTTTACTTCTTAGTCTTAACCAGCGAGTCCTAAATTTCACCTAACTCTGATTATCTACGAGATTCTATTTATATATCTCCGTCTTTTGTCTTGCTTTTATTTTGTGAACTTATTAATTTGCAAAATTTCTGGCATTTTGTATGGTCATTAATAATTAGTGATTTTATATATTTCTAGTAAAAGATGTTTTCTCTTCCTAGAATTTCTTTATTCAGTTATTGATATCTAAATGATTGAATTTTGAATTTCAAATTTAAAGAGTAAAACTTAACCAAAAATTTCCTGAAATAAATATTGTAATTATTAGTAAGAGATCTCACAAGGTTTCACCTTATTTGATGTAAACAAGTATCTTTCTTCATCCTTGTTAAATCATAGTAAAGTGAAAATTGCATAACAAAAGAAATGGAAGAAAGAGAGGAAAATCATCAGGAGCGACTAGAGAAGCAGTTTAGCAAGCTTGAGGAAGAATGGACAGCCATGAAAACAAGTAAAACCCCATCTGCAGTTTCATGGCTAACTTCGGAAGAAGCTCTCATCGAGTTAGTCGAAAACCCTCCCAGAAACCTAATGCTCTCTCTTCAAAACGATCCAGAGCCAGAAGAAATGATAGATGAGATAAGTTCACCTTCCTTTAGGAGAAAACTCTTTCACGATTCATCTTTTGATTGTGATGATGCTGATGATAATAAGACCAAAACGACATCTCTGCGTTCTTCATGTTGCTCTTCACATGGAATGAGAGTGAGAGATAATAACAAGAAGACGAAGAAGTGTAGAAGTATTGTCTATGTTACAATGCTGCTGCTTTTGTCATGGCTTTTGGTAAACGGATTTGATCACTTCTTCTTGACTACACAGATCAATACTTTGGTTCCTACTTGATGTTCTTTGTTTGTTGGTTTGAGAATGTTCATTAAACTCAATAAAGCAATATACTTTTATTTCCTTATTCATAGAAGAATATCATCAAGGTTTGATGCAAAACAAATGAAAAACTACTTTAGTATTTATAATTTCAATTGCCTAATTCTTCTAGGTCTGGTTACATTGATTTTTCTCGAATACAGATAATAAATTAGAAAATGTTTTAATGAATAGAATCTTACATATTAAAGCGGGAGACAATTTCATTTTGATCGTGTTATAAACTTTACGATAAAATTAACATATGGTTCATAACAACCCTTAAAAATAGGAATAAATTAGTTTTGTTGCAAATTTTTATACAAAATTCAAAATCAACAAAGATTTAATAGATAAATCTCCAAAAAACTAAAATTTAATATACAAAAAAATCAGGTACAAAATTGGTTATTGATTTAGTTACGGTTCGAATTTGGATTCGGTTTTTGGGCACATATATTTAGGACCTACTTTAGTATTTTGTTGAGTTTGGTTCCTCTAATTTGGTATTTTGGTGGGTTGTTCTAAGACTTATTCGGGTATTTTAAATTTTTGAACAGAGTTCGATTTGGTATTGATCGAGTTTAGGGTCGTGTATTTTTATATAAAATTCAAAATTAAAAAAAAATTAATAAAAAAAATCTAAAAGCTAAAATTTGGTTATTGATTTTGTTTTGATTCGAGTTAGGTTAGTTTTTCATATACACAGATTTATGATCTATTTGGGTAATTTGCCGAGTTCGGTTCCTCTATTTCGGGTTGATTTCAGTTTGGGTTTAGGATCTCTAAAACAACATCTCGAAAACAATATTCAAAACATCAACACGGATCTAAAAAAACTAAATGAACAAAAATTGAAAAAAAAAAACCAAATCCCACGCTAAAACGTGGGTAATCGTAGTTTAGGTATAAATTGGATTTGTCGATCCAATTGCCAGAAAAAAAAATCAACCTATAAGAAAATTAATATTTACATGGTAATTATAGGATTAACCAACTACAAAAATTTGTAATGTAATGTTTGGCAATAAGGATCAATCCGTTCTTGCCTTTTTACTCATTTAATCCAATACAAGAGTGTTTGACAAACAAAAAAGAAAGTAAGAAAAGAAAAAAACAATTACAAGAATTTTTTTTAAAAAATTGCGGTCCATTGTCGAGAGTCTCAGAGTTGTTTAGGTTGAGCCAGTCCATAAGTCGCAAGAAAACCTGGACTAACTAATAAAAGTCCGATCAAATAGTAAGTGGGTGCTCGAGCTGACTGCAATTTTCGGCTTCCAATAATGGCGCCGCATGATCTTCGCCGTCCTTTCAAGCGACGACCTATTTCCGATCAACAGAAACGTCGTGAGCTTTCTCTTCTCCGTCAGTGTCAGAATCGCAGTGACGCCCAGCAGCGAGCCCGAAACCTTGCCTCGTCTGTCATCTCGCTCCAATCCTCCTCCCACGATGTCGATCCAGAGGTACTCTCTGAAGCCGTGCCCGAGTTTGACGAAGGGTCACAATCGGAATCGAGTGGTAACTTTGACGTTCGCCAAGCATCGAAACTTAGAGGACCTGAGGCCCGTAAGTGGTTCGCTAGACAACTAATGCTACCTGAATGGATGATTGATGTCCCTGATAATTTGAGCCAAGATTGGTATTGCCCTTTCTCAATTTCTAACCTTTGTTGTTACTTGGTTGCGTTATAATATGTAGTTATGAGAATTGGTTGGTTTTTTAGGTATGTGTTAGCAAGACCAGCTGGGAAAAGATGTTTTGTAGTTTCATCAGATGGAACAACGGTTAGTAGAGTACGCAATGGATCCATCTTGCATCATTTTCCTTCTGCATTGCCTGGTGGTGCCAGGAAAAAAGGCGCTTCTGGCCCTGCTAATTCCTATTCTATATTAGACTGTATCTTTCACGAGGTAAAAGATTCTTCTCTTCTTTTTTTTTCTTTCGGTTTGTCCCTCTTCTGGATCTTACTAGGAGGTGGGTTTGTTACTCTTTTGTGCAGTCGGATCAAACATACTATGTGATTGATATGGTTTGTTGGAGGGGTTACTCGCTTTATGAATGTACCGCAGAGTTCAGGTTCTTTTGGTTGCTATCCAAACTTGCTGAGACAGGTGCTTGTGATCCACCTTCGTCTTACCACAAGTTCAGGTTCAGTGCAGTTCCTTTTTATAACTGCGACCAAAGCGGACTTCACTCGGCTTATACTAAATCATTGTCTTATGTCAAGGATGGATTGTTGTTTTATAACAAGTAAGTTCATCATGTCATCTCGCCTACTTGTAGGATACCATTAACTTAAGTTTACTGTACTTTCCATCTTTCCTTGGTATCTGCACTTGCAAAATGGTTGTGTGTCTTAAGGTTGTAGTTAGGAATCAGTTATGATCTTGATTATCTAGTGCAGAACTTTTATAACTAGTTTAAGTATTGTACAGTTAGCTGAAGCATCACTAGCTCAGCAACTGACCTTAAGTCGGGCAGTTGAGAGCTGATGGTTTGAAGGGGACTTAAGGTAATGCGTTAGTTATGATAGTATGGGATTTTGGTTGGGCATTAGGGTCCAGAACTTGGCAACGTCTGGAGACTGAAGTATCAAAACAATTAGTTGTGGTATTATATTAGAAAGAGGACAGATCTGTTATCCTCAAATTTATTTGCGTTGTTACAATAGTTGCAGGTTCCTTCATAATCGTGGTATTATCATGAATTCATGATGTTAATGTCTTTGACCACATACTCTCATTGGTCTCGTGCTCTTCTTTGACCACATACTAATATGTTAAATAACATATAAATTCTTCTTTTTATGCCACTTTATGCTGTCTACTTTTATACCGCAACATATCCCATGTTTCCCCACTAAAGTTCATGTAATACACACAGACTTTCACATTATCATACTGGTAATACTCCTCTGGTGTTGATCTGGAAGGATGAGAGGTGTAGTCAGTATGTCATCGATACAGATAACAATGGAGAAGTTTTAAACCAACAACATGTAAGTGGACTTGACATACATTTACATCTCATAGTTCGTAACAAATTGTTTAGTGTTATGCTCCACTTACAAATGTTTTTAACATATGTTCTCTCTGTATCTTGTGAATGCAGATCGTCTTGGAGTTACAAGATGAAGGGAAACTTGTAACATCGGATGATCCACCTGTACCGGTCAGTTGCTTAAACACAGATTTTGTAAAACAGGTATGTTCAAGATATAATAGTGACTTTATCTCTGATTAAATGTAAATTAGCTTATGGAGGATTTCTCACTGTATTACTTTGCTAAATGTGTGGTTCATGCCATGTTGGATATTTTAGTCAGGACTATCTTCAGGAAGTCTTTTACGCTTTGCCATTGGCGATGGAGGTGTCAACTGTGTGGATGGTAAATTTGAGAAGGCGGATTTACAATATATTGGTGTTTCAAACCGAGCTCGAGCGTTTGCTGACAGCTATTCCAAGGTTTGTATTCACTTTCTTTGCATGTTGCATAACCAATTTTATGGATCATTTTTATAAATTGACTCGAGTATTTACAATTCATCTTGTAGATCATGTTTCAATATATGGCCCGGCATTCTCCCCTAAAAGTCGAAGATCTTGCGACTACAATAACTCATGGGAACCAACAAGACAAGACCCCTGAAGTAGAGATGACCGACTGAAGAGAATAGTCAAAGACTCAAAGTATTGTTGTGTTCGTGCAAACAGGAGAAAAGCAAAAATCTTAAAAACGTAGCCACCATTCGGCTTCTCACACATAATGTTCATGAGTTACGATAAATTGTTATATGAAATGACAAAAATTTATTGTTTATTTTGCCCACAGAATACACCCCTGCAATTGACAAACAAACATTGTCAAGAAAGTTGCGTAAAACTTGTTAACAAAAACCGAAGTAGCTAACTGATTTTTTGTTTAGATGAGAAGGCTTGAGTGTAAAATCAATATAGTTGGGCTTCTTATGAAAGATTAAAATGACCTGGAGCCCAACAGAAATAGGCCCATCAACACAACCCGCATGCAACGACAGAAGAACCCTAAATATTCGGTTCCGTTCTCTTTTGTTAATCTCTAGGGTTTCAGTTTCTTCTTCCTTGAGACAACGACTGTTGTTGTGGAAAAGCTGAAAATGGTACACTCTCGCTCGATTTCAATAAACTAGTGTTGATATTATCTTTCTTTTGATTAATTGTTATTTCCCTATGTTTTTCGTCTTCTTAGATTATGTAATGTTTCAGTAGTCAAAAAAGTGATAGCATTCTCCTTCTCTTTAGCTCTATTTTGATTTAGCATCTTCGATAACATAGCGTCAATGTGCTCATTTGGGCCTCAGTTTTTGTCTTTAAGATTCTAGCTAATTGCAGTGAATTCTGTTAGTCTGATCTTAAAGCTTTTGCACCTGTAGTTGGTTAGAATTGATAATTGACTCTGCACTTCTGTATTCCATTAGAGCTAACTCAGTTTTCTATTAGGAAACTTGATTAGTACTTGTGAAGCCAATTCATAATAGCTGTTACAAAAGTTTGTAACTTTAGTCATCGCTCCAACTCGCATCTTTCCTGGCTTGTTTTACTTTCTCCTGTGATCGTCAACATTACATTGATTCTCACTCAAAAGCTACTATTCAAATTTGTTTTAGGCCCCAAAGAAAGGAGTTAAAGTTGCTACCAAGAAAAAGCCGGTATGTGATTTCATTCCCCACTATCTGTCTGAAGATATAATTATTTGCTTATCGTTTTTGTCACTCTATTCCAAATAATGAAAATTTCTTGGTTTCAGGAGAAAGTAACAAATCCTCTCTTTGAGAAGCGTCCGAAACAGTTTGGAATCGGAGGAGCATTGCCTCCAAAGAAGGATCTTTCGAGATACATCAAATGGCCAAAGTCAATCCGCCTCCAGAGACAGAAGCGCATTCTGAAGCAGAGGTTGAAGGTTCCACCAGCACTTAATCAGTTCACTAAGACCCTTGACAAGAATTTAGGTCTTCATTTATATTTTCCTTTTGTTTCTCTGTTTTATGTTATCTGATTTGATTACGCTGTAGCTAATTCACTCAATATCTGTATGATTGCAGCAACTTCTCTGTTCAAGATTCTCCTCAAGTATAGGCCTGAGGACAAGGCAGCCAAGAAGGAGCGTCTTCTCAATAAGGCTCAAGCTGAGGCTGAAGGGAAACCTGTTGAGTCGAAGAAGCCAATTGTTGCGAAGTATGGTCTTAACCATGTGACTTACCTCATTGAGCAGGTCTCTACCCTTGATGACTAATTTGGTTGTCAATCTCTAGTAATTATTAAGAATTCTGCAGGAAACATGTGCTTTTGTATTTTATTACAGAACAAGGCCCAATTGGTGGTGATTGCTCATGATGTGGACCCGATTGAGTTAGTCGTCTGGTTACCTGCACTGTGCAGGAAAATGGAAGTTCCTTACTGCATTGTAAAGGGGAAATCACGATTGGGAGCGGTAACTATGATTGTTAACTTTAGAGGGTTTTACTTCGTTTACCTAAAAGAAAAACATGTAGTTTATCTACTTCCACTGTTGTTGCAGATTGTCCACCAGAAAACAGCATCTTGCTTATGTTTGACCTCAGTGAAGAACGAGGATAAGATGGAATTCAGCAAAATCTTGGAAGCAATAAAGGTGAGAATGATGCCGTTTCAAATTATTTTAATTAGATTGTATTATATACTTTTGGAAATCGAATCTAAGTGGTTTTGATTGTCCTTGATAGGCAAACTTCAATGACAAGTATGAAGAGTATCGTAAGAAGTGGGGAGGTGGGATAATGGGATCCAAATCTCAGGCCAAGACTAAGGCTAAGGAGAGAGTTCTAGCCAAGGAAGCTGCTCAGAGGATGAATTAGGATCTCTCTGGGTTTCATTTTTGGAAGCTAATTTTTTTTTTGTGCACCTTAGTATGAGTTTAAATTAAGTATCTCATTTTTCTTTTTCTCGTATAACATTCTGGCATGTCTCGTCTATATAGACTTGGGCTTTACAAAATACTCAAAAGATTGAAAAACTGCAAATAATCCAATCATGAAAAAATGAAAATAAAATTAAACGTAATAAGATTATAAGGCAAAGTTTGATTGATCATTCCTACCAATTCCCCAAAATGTTCCCTCTTATCAAGGTAAAGTGAGTAAAGTGATGAGATAAATAAATCATTTGGTAATATAATAAAGAATAAAATAAAACAAATGACAGAAGTTCTCACCGGCCTCTCTTCTCCACCACCTTTTAGGTCGGTGAAATGTCAAGGCGATCAAAGTGCTTCCTCTCTGCTCTCTCCACGTGTCCCAAAACTTGGCGATAAAACCCGAATAAACCGGCTTAATAAATCGAAAACAATCAACATAACCGGAGTAGTCGACATCAGCTTTACATGGTACGACGTTAATTCGAAATAAAAATACAGTATCATTCCAAACCGTACCGTTTATCAGATTCAAATGAAAAGAGTGTGAACCAACTGTAGCAAACCGTACATTTTCTCCTCAGATATTTTCTATAAATTAGGCTCTTCTTCTCACATTTATTGTCGTCTCCTTTCAGAAAAACAATTAAAGAGCCTCGAAATCTTCACAGACTTGTCTCTCGCTCTCTCTCTTTTCTCTGTTCGAGATTTCCGCTTCTGAAAAATGAGCAAATTTTGGACTTTCCTCACTGCTGCTCACTCAGCCGCTGGGTATTCTTCATCTTCAGATTCAAATTTGACTTGTAAATGATTTCTGTAGAATATTCGGTTCCTAATTAAAATTGGAATATGCAGGCCTCTGGTGATGTTACTGTATCCATTGTACGCGTCAGTGATAGCAATGGAGAGCGCAACAAAAGTAGACGATGAACAGTGGCTTTCCTACTGGATCATATATTCGTTTCTAACATTGATTGAGCTAATCTTGCAATCACTTTTGGAATGGATTCCGATTTGGTATTCAGTGAAACTCGTGTTCGTAGCTTGGTTAGTTCTGCCACAGTTTCAAGGCGCTGCGTTTATATACAACCGTGTGGTTAGAGAACAGTTCAAAAAACACGGCGTCTTCGGTTCCTCTCATCACTCTAAGTCCACTAAGCCCAATTTCCTCCACTCCGTTTTCTCACACAAGGTAATTTCATCGATATTATTTCATTAATTCTAAATTATAAAGTATCTAATAAATTTAGAATTTGAAACCGGCCAAAGAAGGTAACTTTTTCAATAAATTAAATTCTGAGAAACGTAAAGTATACTTTGACGTGTTTTTCTATATTGGTAAGTTTATTTAAGAAATTGATGTGTTTGTATGTTAATAATTGTAATTGATTTTAAAATGAATACAGGAAGGACACGAGGCTCACAGTCACTAACTCAGGAGGAGGAGTAGCTAGAAAAGAAGCTTGAGTATTGTATTTTTATGGTAGAAGTGGGTCCAGTTTCTGTTCTGTCTAATCTAATCACTACTTTTGCTTTTGTTTTTAATCTTATTTTAAAAAGAAAATAATGTGTTTGTGAATGATGATGATGATTGATTATGACTTGTGGAGGTGTGTGTGTTCGTTTTACATAAATTAATGGCTTTTGGTTTTGTTGTTGTATCATTTAAGTTTCCACGCGTATTTTTCTTATTTAGGAATCAATTGTGTCGTTGTCAATTTTGCTCTCATTTGGTCAACCAATTTCGAATTTTGTTAGAATAATTTAATCAATTAATCTCTATGTTTACAAATTCCAAACATAGTTGATGTTAGCCCTCACACCGAGCAAATATTTTAAAAATTTCAGTATCTGTTATCCATTCAGTTAAAATTGGATATTTAATTTTACGATCTCGTAAATTTTTGGATATCCGAAAATTCGGATATCCGTTTTTTTAATCCGCTCCGATCAATATTAAATACTAAATAACAAAATACATAAACACAATTTACTATTCATAAACACAAATTTGAAACTTTTAGTCACACTCACACAAATCTATGTCTTAACTATTACTCAAACAACTCCAAAACATAAATAATGCGACAAAATTGAAGATACATTTTCACTTTTCTCGCAACAAAGAAAACAATACAAAAAGAGACAATATCACTCATGTAAAATCTAACCATATTTGTATAACCATATTTATATTTATTTTTAAATAATGGTCCGATTACGATTATTTACCATAACATAAATATATAGTGTATAATAAATTGTTTATTTTTTTAATATGTGTATATACATAATTAAAAATTTAATATATGTTTGTTACTAAACGAATTAGAGCGGATATTCGGTATTTTTAAAAAATGATATTTGTTATTTGCTTCGTTTTTAACGGATATTAGATTTTGTTATTTACTTTGCTCTAAAATTTTACGGATATCCAGAATTTTCGGATCAAATTGGATTTTACGGATATTTTGCCAGGCCTAATTGATGTATCGGGTATGTTTTGAATTCCTTTACTTTTGAGACTCGACCGGCACAAAGTACATCGACGTAAAGCCGATTCAAGCAAAATTGCTTAGAGAGATACTTATCTCTTGGATTTAACTCGTGTTAGTGTAGGGATTAACAATAACAAAAATTAATAAAAAGACAATAATCGTATTTTCCCTAAAGAGCTAAAAGCTTCCATTCTCAATTCTCATTAGCTCGTTTGTCATTTTAGGTTATTTGCTTCATTGTTCTTTCATGGTGACTTGCCTATCTCGTTGGATTCTTTGATTATCTTTCCTTTTATGACATAAATTTGAGTTGTTAGAGCATCTGCGTTAAGGGTTCTTACCAGAATTTCTTAACAAAAATATAATAATAAAATATTAAATAATAATTTTTTAAATTAAGAGAGTCTCTAGATAAAAGTAAGAGAGTTTTTTAAATGAGAAACTTTGGGTAAGAGTTCCAAGAATTTTGAGAGACTCTCATATAAAAAAAATTATTTAATATATATATATTTTTTTTTGAATGAAAAACTCTTGTGAGAACTCCTTGACTCAAATTTGCTTTCATACGTTTTTGGTAGATTTTTTTTTTTTAACTCTTTGGTAGATCTTATTTTGGGTATTAAGTTTGCTTAGGCACACCATCGACAATGTGCAAAATCAATAAATTTAGTTTCCAAAATTGGGATTTAGAGAGTTTAGTTTATCCTTTGAGCAGCCTCTTTGTGGCTAGGAGTTTTTATGAGCATTGATCCAAGTAAGTTGTCGTAAATCTAGGTATTATTAATTCCGAATTGTCTATTGTTGGGCTTATAACGTAAAGAGATGGCCCATTTATACAAACTAAAAAGTTTTGTTTTTTTCTTCAAAAAATTTCCTTAAGAAAACTCAATAGCTCTGTTTATTTCGGGTCATTCTATCCTACCCGAACCTATTCGAACTCAAATAATATATTATGATTATATTTTGGAGAATTCTAAATACCCGATTAGATATAGTTTTGAAGAATCTGATCAATTCGGGTTCGAGTTAGGTTTTACCCGTATAACCTGAGCAACTCGAATAACCCGATTATATATGAAGGACTATATCTATTTTATTATTTATTAGTATATTAGATTAACTCTCGTGCCTTGCATGAGAAAAAGTTATATTTTTTGTATATACATATATAAATATATATATTATTAGAAAAATGAATATTAGGTTTTATTTTTTATATATCTAAGTAATATGTATAAACATATATATATATATATATGTTAGTAATAAGTATATACATATGGGTCTTATTTTCTTTTTTCATCATATATATGTGTTTGTTTATTTATAATTAATAGTTCTTTACTATGAATTAATTTATAATTTAGGAATATAACTATATTGTTAGAAATGTGTATATATTTTCTTAATTCTGTTATAAAAAAATTCTTATGTAATAAAATATTATAATCTTGATCAAAAGAAATAATATTTATTAAAATAGAAAAAAACTAAAACAATAAATAACTAAAAAACAACAAAAAATTAAAAGAAAATTTTTTTAAAAGTAAAAACCGCGAAGCAAAATTTTGACTTTATGGTACTATAAACAAATCTCACACACATAATATTTATTCATGTCATTATCAATACCGTAGTGGTGCCAAAAATTGTTGTACTTTACGAATGTTAAAAGTCATTGGTGTTATGAGAAAAGTTGTAGGATAAGTCTTAGATATAATAAATTGTTTGATATAATTTTCTTATTAGGATTAAGAGTAAAATTTTAAAATAGATATTGATTAAGGATATCTTTTGTATCATATACCATAAATATTAGGAATTATTTAAGACAATGTGCTATATTTATTCTGAAATATTAGGGATATCACTTATTCTAATTAATTATTTATATGTAATGATCTTAATATTTCCTTGTTCAAAAAGTATCTCAAATTTGGAAACTAGTTATTTCTTCACAATACAGTGCATTTTATCACCCTAAAAGATATATCAATTAATTAGAAAATATATTTAATCGTTATAATAATATTTAAATAAGTAAATTATTAGTAACATACCTTAGAATCACAAAGATATATCAATGGTTTGACCATGTTATTTTTTTTTTTGTCAACATTGGGCCACAACTAGCCGGCCCATTAGCCAAGTTCCTGCATAATGCAGGCGGCGAGACTCGATCCCTCGACGTGCAAGTGTGCATGCCTTTAATGGACTTACCACCTGCCAGTAGGCTAAAGGTCACTTGCGTTTGACCATGTTATTTAATGTATACATTCCAGAGTTTTAGTTCCAAGTTTCTTTGCAAGGTTTCAACGAAAACATTTATGAGAAAGATATGATTAATAGAAACAAAAATTGAGAGAAAATATATTGCTAAATTTGTTGAGAGTTTAAAAGAGATAGAACTCCTTCTTGTTGTGATATCTTTGTTTGGTTTTCCCTAAATATAAGAGATTATGATTAAGAATATCTCAATACAATATCTTTTGGTTGTTTTGTATTATGTTTTCCAATATAAAGAAACAAGCCAATTTAAACAAACCAACTTAAACTATAGAACCTATTACAATAAAATTAATTGAAATTGAAACACATAATTTGATTTAAAAGGTCTTATCAAAACATAGGACAAATTAAGTAGTTTAAAAAATCCACAAATCAAAACAAATTTTAGAATCGAAACTATTAATAGAATTAAAAACTCATAATTTGTTTTAAAATATCTTATCAAAATGCAGGACAAATTAAGTAGTTTAAAAAGACCACGAATCAAAACAAATTTAACCAATTGAATCTATTACAATAATGTTAATTGAAATTAAAACAAACTAATTTGTTTTAAAAAAGATTTTATCAAAACAAACACAAATTAAGTCTTTGAAAAAATCGACCGATCAAAACGAATCAAAGAAATTAAATTTGTTTTTTATTACTCTAAAAAATACGAAAAATCTTAATGATACAGTTTTATTATATATAAAGATTGGTTAGAGATTCATTTTTAAACCAACAAAAGTCAAATCTTAATTATTAGTTTTCTTTTTGAACAAAAAAAATTCAAATCTTAATTGGTTAGAGATTCCTTTTAAACCAACAAAAGCAAATCTTAATTGGTTTCATTTTTAATTGTATGTTTTTATTGGATTAGAATTTTAAAAAATAATCTTATCTAAACAAAAAGAAAAATTAATTAGTTAAAACAAATTGACCAATCAAAAAAATCAAGGGATTTAAAATCTCTATTATATTATTACAAAGATACGGAAAATCTTATTGCTACGGTTTTATCATAATAAAGATTTTCCAGAGTTTTAGAATTTTAACTTTAATCCTCCAGGTTTCTTTGCTGGGTTTCAACAAAGAAATTTCCAAGAAAGACATGATGGAGAAAAGCAAATCAAGAGAAAAAGGTTGTAAAATCGTTGGTGATAACATTGTTGGTGTTGTTAAATTTGTCCCGGATGTTTTTTATACAGACTTCTATTAAAATTTTGTTCTATTAGGATTAGAAATATCTTTTGTTTGTTTTCTCCTAAATATAAGGTATTTGGTTAATTATTGAATTAATTTTCTTATCATAATTTAACAAACAAAATCTGTTTAATTAAGAATCTTATCATACTCTTAACAAACTTATTTTGTTAAAACAACTTAGAAAAAACATAGTCAAATTATGGTTTTAAAATTCAACCAATCTAATTATGGTTCAAATTCAAAGACGATCAATCATAGTTCAAATAAAAAATGACCAATCAAATCAATAAAAATTTATTGCTATAAAAAGACAAAGATACAACTGAATCATGTGATAAATATCTAACAAACTAGATGAACCCCTATGCCTTGCACATGACAAAATTATGTTTTTTACATATTATTAGAAAATTGAGTATTAGATTTTATTTTTTTATATATCTAAGTTAGTAATATGTATAAACATATATATATGTATATATATGTATGTTAGTAATAATCGTATACATATATATGGGTTTGATTTTTTTTTGCCGTATATATGTGTTTGTGTATTTATAATTAATAGTTCCTTACTATGAATTATTTTATAATTTAAAAATATAACTATATTATTAAAAATGTGTCTATATAATTTCTTAATTATGGTATACAAAAAAAAAAGAAAAAATCTTATACAATAAATATTATAATTTTGATCAAAGAAATAATATTTATTAAAACAGAAAAAAAAAACTAAAAAAGATAAATAGTTAAAAAAATCAACAACAAATTAAAAAACTTTCTAAAAATAAAAACCGTGAAGTATAAGTTTGACTTTGTGATCCTATAAACAAATCTCACAGACATAAGATTTATTCATGTCATTATCAACATTGTAGCAGTGTAAAAAATTGTTGTACTTTATGAATGTTAAAAATCATTGGTGTTATGAGAAAATTTATGGAATAAGTCTTCGATAGAAGTTGTTTGATATAATTTTCTTATTAAGATTATGAGTGGAATTTTAAAATAGATATTGATTAGGAATATCTTTTGTATGATATACCCTAAATATTAGGAATTAGTTAAGATAATGTGATATATTTATTTAGAAATATTAGGGATATCACTTATTCTAATTAATTTTTATATGTAATGATTTTAATATTTTCTTGTTCAAAAAGTTTCCGAAATTTGGAAACCAATTCTTTCTTCACAATACAATATATTTTATCACCCTAAAAGATATATCAATTAATTAGAAAATATTTTTAATATTATAAAAATATTCAAATAAATTCAAGGGAAATTTCAAAAATGCCCTAACATGCATATTTTCAAAAGTTACCCTTTCTTTTGGAAATTGGGAGAGAGAAAAAGGCATAAACGAGCACTTTTTGAAAATGGGCATATCAAAAAGGGTATTTCTTAAAATTCCTCATAAGTTTAATTATTAGTAACATACCTAAAATCACAAAGAACTATATCAATGGTTTGATCATGTTCTTTAGTGTATACCTTTCAGAGTATAACTTTAATCTTCCAGTTTTCTTTGCAAAGTTTCAACGAAGAAATTTCTGAGAAAGACATGACTAATAGAAAGAAAAATTGAGAGACAAAAGACTGCTAAATTCATTGAGAGTAAAAAATTGTTAGAATTTGTTGGTGTTGTAAAATACGTTTTGGGATGCTTCTTAAATAGATTTCGGTTAATATCTTTCCTATTAGGATTAGGAATATCTTTTGTTTGATTTTCCTACATATAAGAGACTGGGATTAGGAATATATCAATACAACTAGATGATATCACGTGCTGTGCACGAGTTTGATTTATATATATAAATTTATTAGTTATTTATATATATATTTGATATATATATACTAAAAATTAATCTATAATTTAAATTGATGATTAGTGTTGTATACGGAATATATTTTTTATCTATGTTGATTGAGGTTCTGATGCATTACAATTTTCATATATAAATTTTTTTGACTTGTGTCCTTTAAGTTTTTAACACATATTCAATTTGTTTTTAGACTTGTATTTAATTAAGGTTTTTGACCCGCATTTATTTATGGTTTTAAACACATATTCATTTAGAGTTTTAGTTTCATATTCATTTAACGTTACGGTTCTATTATATATAGAGATTAGAAAAATTCTTAATCATTATAAAAATACTCAAATAAGTAAATTATTAGTAACATCCATTAAACCAACAAAAATCAAATCTTCATTGGTTAGAGATTCTTTTTTAAACCAACAAAATCAAATCTTAATTGGTTAAAATTTTCTTTTTTAACAAACAAAATTCAAATCTTAATTGGTTAGAGACTTTTTTTAAACTAACGAAAATCAAATCTAAATTGATTAGAGATGCCTTTTTAAACCAACAAAAATCAACTCTTAATTGGTTAAAGTTTTAACAAACAAAATTCAAATTTTAATTGGTCAGAGACTCATTTATAAACCAACGAAAATCAAATCTTAATTGGTTAAAATTTACTTTTTAGTTGTATATTTTTATTGAAATCGAGTTAAAACAAATAATTAGTTTTAAAATAATCTTATCTAAACAAAAAAACAAATTAATTAGTTAAAACAAATCGACCCATCAAAACAAATCAAGGAATTTAAAATTTCTATTATATTACTACAAAGATAAGGAAAATCTTATTGCTATGGTTTTATTATAATAGAGATATGGAAAATCTTATTGCTAAGGTTTTATTATAATAGAGATAAAACTAAAATATTTTGTAAAAAGTTAAAATATTAAAATTGGTGAAAAAGAAAAACGAAAATATGAAAAACTAGTACATCCTATTAGGATTAGGAGAAATTTTTTTAATAGATATTGATTAGGATTAGGAATATAATTATTGTATGACAATAGTCTGAATAATCTCGTGATTGTGTATTGATGTTATATGAAGTTTGTTAGATGTTTAAACATTAAGTAATGTTATTTAACCTTAGTTTAAGAGATTATTGGCAAGTTATATTAATTTAACTATATTCAAGAGATTAGAATTATAATAGATTTATGTTTTTTACTAAAAGATAATCTCAAAGAACACATGTAGGCGAGAATGTTAAGTTTGTTGGTGTTAATATTAGTTAGATTACAAAAAATAATATTTAATCAAGATAATAATAATAATTAATTAATCAGTTATAGAATCTTATCATGATATAATTGTGTGACAAATATTATGTGATAATATTTCCTAGTAACAATACTATCTAGTCCAAAACAGATAATGTAACACGGTATTTAATTTAATGTTACGTTTTTATTATATATGGAGATATCTTTTGGTTGTTTTGTAGTGTTGTCCAATATAAAACAAACAAACCAATTTAAACAAACAAACGAACTAAAACTATCGAACCTATTACAGTAAAATTAATTGAAATTAAAACACATAATTTGTTTTAAAAGGTTTTATCAAAACGTAGGAAAAATTAAGTAGTTTAAAAAGTCCACAAATCAAAACAATTTTAAACAATCAAAACTATAATTTGAAATTAAAATACATAATTTTTTTTAAAAGGCTTTATCAAAATGTAGGAAAAATTAAGTAGTTTAGAAGGTCCATAAATCAAAACAAATTTAACCCATCGAACCTATTACAATAAAATTAATTGAAATTAAAACAAACTTAATTTGTGAAAAAGGTTTTATCAAAACAAACACAAATTAAGTTATTAAAAATCGAGCAATAAAAAAAAATCAAGGAAATTAAAATGGTTTTTTATTGTTCTAAAATATACAGAAAATCTTAACGCTACGGTTCTATTATATATAGAGATTGGTTAGAGATTCCGTTTTAAACCAACAAAAATCAAATCTTAATTGGTTAAAGTTTCA
This sequence comes from Lepidium africanum, assembly GCA_900406405.1. Taxonomy (NCBI): domain Eukaryota; kingdom Viridiplantae; phylum Streptophyta; class Magnoliopsida; order Brassicales; family Brassicaceae; genus Lepidium; species Lepidium africanum. The sequence continues at coordinate 25,340 of OVAX01001088.1, forward strand.
ATTTTAACAAACAAAATTCAAACCTTAATTGGTTAGAGATTTCTTTTTAAACCACCAAAAATCAAATTTTAATTGGTTAAAGTTTCATTTTTAATTGTATGTGTTAATTGAAATCGAAGTAAAAAAATAATTAGTTTTTAAAAATAATCTTATGTAAACAAAAAGATAAATTAATTAGTTAAAACAAATTAACCAATCAAAACAAATCAAGAGATTCAAAATCTCTATTTATTTCAAAGATACAGAAAATCTAATTGCTACGGTTTTATTATAATAGAGATTTTTGTTCTATTACGATTATGAATATCTTTTGTTTGATTTTTCCTAAATATAAGGTATTTGGTTAATTATTGAACTAATGTTCTTATCATAATTTAACAAATGAAACCCGTTTAATTAAAGATTTTATCATAATCTTAACAAACTTATTTTGTCAAAATATTATAACTAACAAAGTCAGATTATGGTTCAAATACGACCAATCATGGTTTAAATACGACCAATCAAATCAATCAAAATATCTTACTACAAAAAGACAAAGATACAATTGAATCATGTAACAAATTATCTAAACAAATTTTATTCAGAAAAATTAATTATTTAATACATATCAACCAATAAAGGATTTTAAATCTCTATTATATTATTATAAACTATACGGATAATTCAACACTACAGTTTTATTATAATAGAGATTTTATTCAGACAAATTAATTATCTAATACAATCGACCAATCATGGATTTTAAATCTTTATTATATTATTATAAATTATACAGATAATTCAACGCTACGGTTTTATTATAATAGAGAATATATATAATGTAACTATTTCTTTATATATTTGAGCCACTAACATTTAGCCAATTATATGTAATCATATTGTTGACTAATATAATTAAATTTTAGAGCTTGAAATCTATGATATCTAATTTATCAACTTAAAAAATTTGAAATTTTAATCGATATAATTTGTTCGGGTTTAAACCGAAAAACCCGAAATCGACTAAAATCCGACATGACCTAATCCGATATAGATTCAGATTTAATTTGGTATCTAAATTGTTTTACTGAATAGCCTGTAACCCGAATAATCCGAACCGAATCCGATATGATACCCGAATTAGACATATCTGAAACCCATGATACAAAAAGTACAAAAACACCGCATACTATTTAAGTTTTCCCAAAATTTAAATTCGCGGGGTTTGAAGATGAAACCCTAAAACTTTTATTTTTCGAAAAACTTTTCTTTTATATCAGAAATTAAACAGTAAAATCGTTCGACCCGTACGAAGTTTTGACATCATTCATTCGCCCAAAAATTCCACTTCTTTTCCTGATTTGTATCCTCTCATCTTCTTCAATTCCAAACTGTATTCCCTATAATCAATTCCAAACAATTTTGTTAAAGTTCCTTCTTTTTTCTCTTCAATTGGGTTTTATGGATACCCATGTGAAGCAAGAGATTCTACCAACTTTTACTTCGCCGCCTGGTATTCAGCGAGAACATGTAACCGTAGTCGATCTATGTAGCAGTGATGATGACTCTGACTTTGGAGAATTCGCCGGTTCTGACCGAAAGTATAATTCTGGCGGTGCAAAGAGAGTACGAGATTCTAATTTGGAAGTGGATAGGAAGAATGTGAAGAAGGTAACACCGAATGAGCTAGCAATTGTGTTGCCAGAAGGATTCGACCAATCGACTCCGCCTAATGCTGTTGCTGCGGATCCATGCAATGTTGTGCCTATGTCTTCATCGGATATGTCGGGTCGAATTAACAGTTGTAAGCAATTCTGGAAAGCTGGGGACTATGAAGGAGCACCGAATGGTAATTGGGATATGTCTTCAGGTAAATCAAATGACTTTCTTCTGGATCAATTATTTTCGTTGACAGTATTGTAAAAACCTTGTGTTCAATTGTTTTTACATGGATGAACACTGTGTTTGTGTGTCTCAAGGTGGCTTTGATCATGTAAGAGTCCATCCAAAGTTCTTACATTCTAATGCAACCAGTCACAAATGGGCTCTTGGAGGTACAATTCTTATTGATAAACCTTTATCCGAGCTGCAATTACAGTGAGGTTGCCTCTATTCAACGCGCTAATCTGTTTTCTTTATGTTCCCTTGTGCAGCTTTTGCAGAGCTTTTGGACAATGCTTTGGATGAGGTGGGTTTAATTTCTTAATTAGTTGGAATATAGCATTATATAGATTGAAGTGCTTTTAGCTTCTGCTTTGTAGTAATGAATTTTCCTTGATATCAGGTTGCCAGTGGAGCTACGTATGTTAAAGTAGACATGCTTGAAAACAACAAAGCGGAAACCAACAAAGCAGAAAACAAGATGTTATTAATTGAGGGTATGCACTTTACTACTCTTAGAGAGTTTCTTCCTTGTTTTATTCATTTGGTTATTGGTTAACTAAAGTTCAGCACTTCTGTTCACTTCTGCATCATTTACGATCACACTTATTTTTGAAATGCAGATAATGGGGGTGGGATGGATCCAGATAAAATGCGACAATGCATGTCTTTAGGATATTCTGCCAAAAGCAAACTTGCAAACACCATTGGACAATGTAATTATTCTTTGTCAACCTGATTGGTGCATATATAAAATGTTTGCGGGAAGACACTTATATATTTACTGCTTATAGATGGAAATGGATTTAAGACTAGTACAATGAGACTTGGAGCTGATGTCATTGTATTCTCTCGTTGCCCTGGAAAAGATGGAAAGAGGTTAGTTGTTCATTATTAATCTGTTACATCTTTTGGCTATTGTGTCTTTTATCATTTTTGGTTGGTTCTATATTCATTTCCGAAGAATATGGACAATAGGTAAAGTTATAAGTATCCATTAAAGTTTATTTTGCATGGTGTTGGTTTTAGGTCTACGCAGAGCATTGGGCTCCTATCATATACATTTTTGAGGAGCACTGGAAAGGAAGACATTGTTGTACCCATGGTAATCATTCTTTGTTTCACTGTGTGGCATTATTAGAAAATAATTCCATGGTTTGCCACAAAAAGTTTCTGTTCTAATTAGTATTGTGATATGAAATTCCGTTTAACTGCTTGGCTCAACAGCATGTTTTCATGGATCTTTTGTTAGTATGTGATTCAGTGGCTCGCATTAGTTAGGTTACATGGAAACTGTTTCATTGCAATCTTTGTGAAATGTTAAGCACTAATATGTCATAAATGGTATCTACAATGAAAGCAAGCAAGTTTTCCAGAGGTCAATTTAGATTTTGATATCAGGTTAGTTTGGTTAGATCTTTACTACTTTCATATATATACACATGAAACTCCAAAAACACGTGATTGCTTTAAATGCTCCATTTTGATGTCAGTAAACTTGTATCCAGAATATATGGTTATCCTCTACTTTTGATGTAGAATATATAGGAACATAGGAGGACATTTCAGTTTCCTCATGTAGTATATTGCAACTATGATTTTTTCAACGTGGAGTATGTGGCATAGCACTTACCCATCATTGTGGCAGTACATAAGTTCGATGACAGAGATTTTAGTTGTTTCTCGTGCTCTTTTAGTACTTAGCTTGCATCTCAATGTGTAATTATGTCATTTTGCAGATAACGCTGTTACTTAGCTTTGTTTCTATTTGTCCACACAACTCTTCTTCCACAGAAGATGTTTCCTTATATTCTCTTGTAATGTGATTTAATGTCTCAGCTCGACTATGAAAGAAGGGGCCATGAGTGGATTAAAATAATCCGGGGTTCCCTTAGCGACTGGTATAAAAATGTGGAAACAATACTTCAATGGTCGCCATTCTCTAGTGAAGAAGCTCTTCTCAATCAGGTATATATTCCCTTTGTTCAAAGCAGTTGCTCAGTCACTTGTTCATTCTACGAAAATTTTCATAAGTGCTTTTTTCATCAAGGAAGCAAAAGAAGAGTCAGTTATAATGATTATTTTAGTACATTTTGAATTTGATCTTCTTTAGTTCTTTGTCACTCATTTGATGTGGGTTTTCATCTATTACCACCCCTGAACTGTCTCAATAAACTGATGTTATCGCTAATTGTTGCTTCATTTGTTGTAGTTTGATCTAATGAAAGACAGTGGCACTCGGATAATCATATACAACTTGTGGGAAAACGATCAAGGGATGTTGGAACTTGATTTTGATACTGATGATGTATGTGTTTTTATTGCTCAATGTCTGTGGATTATTGTGTGAAATAATGCATATGGTTTTTCGACATAGCTTATTGTTTATATGTGCAGGATATCCAACTTAGAGGCGTCAGTCGAGAAGAGAAAAACATCAAAATGGCTTCTGAGTTTCCTAATTCTAGGCACTTCCTGACGTACAAACACTCACTAAGGGTATAAACATATAGTGTACATTATCGTTCATTTGTTGTAGATAATATGTTTTTCCCAAATTAGCTTTAGTCAGTCTCATGATAGCTACATCTATAAATCGGTAATGGCTCTTGGAAGCTTCTTTCTACATTGATGTGATGGTGTGGAAAGACAAAAAAACATGATTAGGAATATTATTGTGGATTTAGTTCTAATTGGCTGCATTTCGTTTTATTCTGTAAATTCATTTCTCAAATCTTTTCGACATGTTCCCAGAGTTATGCATCAATCCTTTACCTAAGAATTCCACATGGCTTTCGTATCATTCTACGGGGAAAAGATGTTGAGCACCACAACGTAGTGAATGACATGATGCAGACTGAGCAGGTCACATATCGACCACAGTCTGAATCATATGGAGTTGTCACAAATGTATTTTTCTTAACTTTATTATATCATCCTTCTTATAGTTCTATTTATCAGAAGCCAGGATCTTCTTCTTGTATTATAAAGCTGATATCGTGCACTTCTTTTATCAGATGTCTGCCATTGTAACTATCGGATTTGTGAAAGATGCAAAACATCATATCGATGTTCAAGGCTTCAACGTTTACCACAAAAATCGGCTAATCAAGGTTACTTTATACTTAACTGGCGTTTTGCTTGGCAAAACTCACCATACAAGGCCTTTGATTTTCAAGATGTATAGTAGACTTCATATTCTTGTGTACTTATTATAAACTTGTGTTATCAGCCATTTTGGAGGATATGGAATGCAACAGGTAGTGATGGTCGTGGGGTAATAGGTATTGCTTTTATATGGAAGTTCTATTATTTTACTCTCTTGCTTAATGGGAAGATTACAATGCTACTTTCTTCTGCAAATAGGTGTTCTGGAAGCTAATTTTGTCGAGCCTGCTCATGATAAGCAAGGATTTGAGCGTACAACAGTTCTCTCAAGACTCGAATCAAGACTAGTTCAAATGCAGAAGACTTACTGGTCTGATTCTTTCCACATTTTCTTCTAAATTCATGCTTCTTAAGCCTGACATGTTTGTTTCAGGACTAATAATTTTTCCTTCCCTTTTTGATCAGGAGCACCAACTGTCATAAAATTGGCTATGCGCCTAGGCGACATAAAAAGTCAGTAAACGGTTATGATTACAGAGGTATAGTGTTTTTATTGGGATCCAAACGTCCATACCACATTTCAAGGAGATTTTACTTGTAGGGATCAATTGAAAATGTTTTATTGGATTTAGACTCGTCACCTGAAAATGATCCTGAGGGATTTGGTCCATCAAGCAACAAAACTCCTACTCCAGCTTCTGACAAAGGCTACTCAAGCTATTCAAATCTAAAAGGGGACAATCGTGTTCATGGGAAAGATGATGTATGTACTCTCACTTAAGTTTCAAATCCAAACAAAAGAGGAAATTACTCAAGAACCTTTCCATTATATTAGATCACTCATTTTTTTCTTTGGTAACTCAGTTATTGCAAGAGGAGCTGCGGCGTGAGAAAGAGCGGAGGAAGGCACTTGAAGTTGAGGTATTGTTTAACATTCTCTCATTTTAAATCTCTGTATAGTTTCTTTGGAAGCCTGATGGATTCCTGGTTAATTTCAGGTTAAATTAGCAAGGGAAAAAATTGAAGAATTGAGCAAAGAGCAAGCAAGTTTGATTGAGGTATTCTCAGAGGAAAGAGACCGACGTGATGCAGAGGAAGAAAGTTTGAGAAATAAGCTGGAGGTTCATTATTCAATAAAAAAGCTTTCTTTTTAAACTCAGTTTCAAAATTATGATTTGTATACTGACCAAAAAAAAAACCAAACACTTCATTGCAGGAGGCATCAAATACGATCGATGATCTGCTAGATAAGATTAAAAAGCTGGAGGGATCTAAAGTCCCGAGCTGGAGACGTTGAACATTGAACTTTGCATATATTTGGAGGTTATGAAAAGAAGTTTCTGCTCTAACTTAATTCATTAATAATGCTTCTGTAGCATTACTATTTGATATGTGACGCAACGCAACCTGATTTGATCACTTGCAATCGGGTTGGATACATGTTGTAGATTAGTGTTATTGATAGGAAATATGTTTGTGTCTTTGATTTCTTTTCCATTACAACTCTCTAGTTTTAGCAGTTGGCATTAGAGTAATGTAAACAACTTCCATGTAATAAAACGAACCCATTTTAGTAATGATTTGAGTTTACTTGGTAGAGATATTACCATTACTATATAAGAATTGTTGTCTGGTTTATTTGATGTCAGAAGGGTTTGAAAGTTTGTTTTTTTAATTAATATCTGAACTCTGAAGAGAAGTGTGTGTGGTTTTAATAAGGTCAACTAAGAAATGGGAAAATCGTTCAAGAGAAGAAAAAAATGACAAAACGAAATAAAAATGAAAGAAAAAGGAATGAGAAGCAGACCAAAGCCCTGCAAAACTCTGTTTTATCAATGACACATATTGTGCTGTGTCTGTCCAAGCAAAAACAAAATATGCTTTCTTCCTACGGCATTTATTGCCCATTCCCTAGACGAAATTCACAAATATAACATGACCTTAAATAATTTTTGACAAAAAAAACTCACATTCTTTAAAAACTATAAAATATGGTGTATGAGCAAATGTTGAAAGAAAAGAACAGAATTGTCATTTTGTGACCTCCCTATTTTATATCTCTGCCTGTCAAAAAACAAAACTCTTCTCTGTGTTTCGCTTTTTTCGGGTTACTTGTTAATCTGTTAGTTTTGCTTTTGTTTGGCTTTCGTTTTCAGAATCCAATTTCAATCTTCTTTTTTTTTTTTTAATTCCATGTCACGAAGATCAATGTTAGTGTTACATTCGTCTCTCTTTAAATTTTCTTCGTTTTATTTTACAAAATTTAAATTAGTTTTTGGAAAAAAATCCATTTTGACGATAAGTGTTTTTCCAAACAGATGAGAAATAATGAATTTCATGAGATACTGTTGTTAGTTAGAAATTTGGCCTTGAATACACAAAATATCTAAAATGAATATTCTAAACTCACCAGTGTATTTTTTATAACTTTTGAAAATAACGAAGAGCATAAAGAAGAAACAAAGAGTAAGGAAATAGGAGAATAAAAAATGGGTACAAAAACATCATCGTCGCCATTAAAGGCGTCTGTAGAAAAGACTCGTGTGCTTCTGATACTCCCACGTGAAGATGTGACCATTTTATATTACATTCAATTTATAATAATAATAATTACCCAATCTTTCTTAATCCGTTAACAATATAAAGCCAATCATTTATATCCCACACGGGACCGATCCAAAGTTCAGATACTGAAATGACGCTTTTACCCTTATATTGTTCTATTATCATGATTTTTTTTTTCTTTCGAGTTTTAGTACCACCTGCTTCAATTAAACGTACCAACCCATTTGTAGTTGGCTACAAGCAGGATTCCCACAATAAAGCATTCCCAAACTTTCTAACGGTTATTATTATTATTATTTCTAGGCTGTTCAATGTGGTGAAACCAAACCGATCCGAACAGAAGAAAACAATATGGTTTTTGGTTATACTATACAAACTGTACGGATACAATATTATTAAAACTGTAGGATGCGAATATGGTTTGGTAATAAACCAATTAAACCGATAAAACTAAACAAAACCGTTTAGTTATAATATAAAGATCAATATATTAGTAATAGTATAATGATATACACTTAAAGTATTCAGTGCATATGATTACACGTAATGACCTAGTTCTAGTATAATAATATAGAGATATAATTAAACCAAGTATTAACTTATAATTTATAAAGTTTCAAATTATTATTTTAGTAATGATCTACTTATTTAAAATAAATAATGTAAAAAAAACTTCATTAGTATAAACTTAACCTTAGTTAATTACTGCCGCAATGTTGAAAAATTAATGATTTCGTGATTTTTGACTTATAATTTATAAACACAACTAATAAATCAATTATACAATATAAAATAATAAATAAAATTGACAAAATTTTATTAAACTAAACAAATTTATAGTTTTTGGTTTAAAACCGAATAAACTGTAAACCGATACTATCCATACCATACAAAACCATTATCTATTATGGTTTAAGTATGGTAGATATTTTTCATAAACCAAAAAACCAAATAAATTGAACCGAAACTGAACCAAAATCTGGGTTGAACACCCGGTTTATTTCAATCAAACTAGTCCAAATACTTATATATATATATATATATAGATATCATATAACACGTCGGAGGTGAGCGCCAAACCTTCCTCCGATCCATTATAACATTGTCTTGGCCTAAAAGTGTCTGCCAAACGAAAAAGAAATATAACATAAACAAATCCAAATATTCACGCGAATCTTCAAAGATCTCGGCTAAAATAGATTTCGGAGAATAAATAAGAAAGATTTACATATTTAAATTGTAAATGAGGTAAACTGTCCATTATAAATAAGGCTGTGGTTTATTTTTGGATTCATCTCTAATTAGCTAGCAATATTCATACTTGTTACCATAACTCATTGTATCAATAAACAAAGTTTTCGTCATATTTTCTTTTTTGAAATCTTGAATATTTGGATGTTTTAGATCCGATTTGAACATTAGGTATGTTTTTGTCTACCTTCAACATTCTAAACTATAATAACAGATTAAAGAATTAATATGTCAAAAATAATATCCTAAAATGTAAATATTTACTACAATTATCGATTAAATAAAAATAAAAAGTCCAAGCTAGAATGCTGGACTATAAATACGTCTGTGGTGTGTTAATGAAACACAGAGAACTTCACACATCCATTTTTTTCTCTTTCTGTTCCCTTTCGTCTTCTACCTCCGCACCACGCACTTGCAGAAGAACTCGACTAAGAGAAAACAGGTGACAAATTCTCTGATATTTGTACGGATTTTACTATGTTACCTTTACACGATATCTGTAGAGATGTATATATCATATAAATATAGCAGTCTAGTTTTTCTGGAATTTTGCTTCATCCTCTGTTGCTACTTTTGATTGTTTGCTTTGTTTCTCGTCTCTCTCTCTCTGTTTCACGCTATTTCCCTTTGCTTTCCGTCAGATCAGATTGCTTATTCTCTGGTTACACGATCGAGATTTCTTACTTTTGCCTTTTTCTTATCTCTATTTTAGTCTCTTTTATTTGATTTTGATGTTCACTTTCTTCTCTGCTAGTTTTCTCTCCTTTACTACTTTTTTCGCTACAAGGAAGTTTTTCCCGAAACTGTTTAAAGCTATAATGCATCTCGTCGTCGTTTTCTCCGATTTTAGGTTTAAGCATGTCTCTCTAGTTCTCTCCTGTGAATTCCGCAACGATTTTGGTCAAAGATTTTCAAAACTTCTGTAACAGATTCGTTATTTCAAATCAGAGAGAAAAATAAAAAGCGAAGTGATAGTAATAGCCTTGATTTTTCTCTGTTTTACTGTTCATTGATATGATGGATGCATGACAAGTCGTGTGATAGATACTGAAAAAGTTTTCTTCGTTTAATGATAAATACAGATTCTCCGGTATTAGTCACATCGACGCAGAGAAGAAGAAGAAAGTCAGCTTTAATATTCCGACGTCTAAGCACATGAACCGGCGGCGGCTTTTGATTTCGACGGCGTTGTTCTCATATATGCTTTACGGCATGGCTCTCATCTCCGTAAAAGCCTCCAGTGGTACCAAAATTCTTAAACAATCAAACGCTTCTTAACAATCCTTTCTCGTGGATATTAATGGTAGATTGAAACAGGTGTGGAGCTTAAAGATAATCTGATTTTGACTAAACGGACGGAGAGTTTATTGCATTCTTCTCATCGAAAAATGCTTCTTGTCTCTCATGGTAAGACGATTTGATTATAGAGACCAAATCAGTAAATGATTTAATTCTGCCGTGTTGATTTTGTACATTGTTTTGATTCACATTTTAGAGTTAAGATCCTCGTAAATTGGTGATTTTGTTATGGCTCCTCATAAACTCTCTCTGCCTGCAACACACACCTTCCTGATGCGTATCGTCCTTATTGTTTTTCACAGTGTCGTCAGTTCCCTTTTGCACGTCTGTGTTTTCTTGCCTCCTTTTGTTTCTTTGTTCGTTATGCTTTTGTGGACCCATTTCAGATTTTTTAGAGAGACTCATCACTTATCTTGAATAAAAACAAAATACTTCATCCTTCAGATTGAGTTTTTCAAATGTTGGATTTTACCTTATAATGTTAAATCTATTTCTTTTTCATTTATTTGAATTAGTAAAAAGGGAATTTTCTACCGTAAGACTACTCGATGAATGTTTGACTGGAAAGAGTATACACTTGTAGAGCAATGGTTAAACAGCATCCTACTTCATACAGCTGTCAATCACTAATTTTTCATATTTTCCATTTTCAACTCTAATAATTTTTATAGTCACAGTTGTGGAAAATGGAGTTTAAATGTGATACCATTATGCTAATCCTAGATAATTTTGAACATTGTCCTCAATTTGCAACTAAAATTCCTTTTGTGCTTCCTTTTTGTTTTGTGATTATTTGAAAATAGAAAAAGAAGACAAAACAGAGAGGAGGGCAGAGCCAGATAGGATAGGAGAGAAGTGCCAGAGTACAGACATAGTAGTGAACCAAGCAGCAACGGAACCAATGCCAAACGGAATACCAGGTTACACAGTAGAGATAACGAACCAGTGTATGTCTGGTTGCAAGATATCTAGGATCCACATAAGCTGTGGTTGGTTCAGCTCAGCTAAGTTGATAAACCCGAGAGTCTTCAAACGTATTCACTACGACGACTGTCTTGTCAACAATGGCAAGCCTTTGCCCTATGGTTCTACTCTTTCTTTTCATTATGCCAATACTTTCCCTTACCCTCTCTCTGTCTCCTTTGTGACCTGCTCTTAAGGAGGCTTTAGGTTTCTCATTATAGTTTTTTTTTTAATAGGACAAGTAGAAACAGAGGGAAAATTAAGAGAAGCTTTATTAAATACGGGAAATATGAGATTAATCATATTCATACTATACCCATCCTATTTTGGTGTCTTTTTGTTCTCTTGGGATGTTCAACAGTGATAATATTTATATATATATATATATATAAGAAGTAATATATATCAAACTCTTTTTCCCCTCTACAAATTCTATCTCACTACCTATTTTTCTAGCTAGAAAATGTTCAAACCTTCAGACCCTAGAACAAGTCTATTGTGCCAAATTGACTGAGCCCCCTAAGAAGACTCGGAAGCAAGCTGATGTGAGTCTGAATCTGGTCACAGCTCTAAAACTCTTTAGAAAACAGATGTTGGTATAAGAACAAGAGTTTTACTCGAGACCAGTTGCTTTAAATATGAGATTGATGTCGACCTATCCTCGGCCATGAATGAATGGTAGTCTCTAGTTTGGATTGAGTCCTCAGAAGTTGACTGAATCCTCGTTGACCAATAGATAAAGAATCGCCGAAGCAAATTTGACTTTAATACCGGATTTTAATAACCAAACCGAGATAATGTGAGTTATGTATATTATATATGGAGCCGGAATTTGGCAGATTCACCAATAACATAGTGACGTGAAGGAAGAATGAATTAGAATAAAAGCACAATTTTAGTTCCTTTCAATAGATAGAGATATATATAAATGATTATCTTCATCACACGTAATCGACCTAGTAACCTATACAACTTGGGTACGTTGGGACAGTAAGAACAAAAGTTCAATTTCTACACATTCAAAGATAACTAACTTCACAGCTTTAAAAGGGAAGCTTTACTTTACTTTTACCTTTCATTTTTTGTTTTTGTTTTCTTCTGTACCTGAAGAATTGAAGAGCTGTGTATGATACATGTCTTGCTCCCCTTCTCACAATATCGTGCATGTGCAGATTACCGCCTTCGGTGCTTTATCAACCTTCTTCTCTGTTCAACCAAAAACCAGAATTCAACTGTTTGTTAAAATTCCTCAACGTCTTCTTAGAAATCACTTACTCAGTTTCCATAAGTCAATCAAGCTTGTGTTAAATAAGATATGTTTTGGGTGGGTTTAGTAGAAGCTATGATGAAGATATCTGCTTAGCAATGATTTGTTTATAGGTGAGATCGGTTCTCTAAGTGGTTTGAATAAGAACAAGTCAAACTAGTTGCTGCTATTCTTTCCCTCATGGCATGACTTTGCTAGGCTTAAAGCTGATTTTGCCTTATTCCACACCGAAAAAATAGAACATATAATACACCAGCGACCTAGAGATGATACATTCTAGAGCATTCTATAATCTACCAAGACAGTCAAACTAAATATCCTCAAGACTACTAAGAACCAGACCCATTTATTATATACTGATCCTAGCCACCAACTAACTTGCTGATGTACAAAGTTTAGCACCCTTTACCAGGATCGGTAAAGATAAGTTATGACTAGAGGTAGATGAATTATAAGAAGTGAAGAGAAGCCAGAAACTGTATCATAATTCATACTGGTGACAAGATAAATAGCACACGACTTTTGAAATACTAAATAACCCTGTGATTAGAGAAGCTATATGGATCTTCATGGGACTAAAACCAAATTAAATGATGTGATGCAGACAAGAAAAACACTTAACAGAGACGGACAAAAACAAGGTTTACCTGTTTTGGTTTTTGCTAGAGATGGCTGTACAACAACATGCATCACAATGACTCCACCTGCAATTTCTCCAAATGGTGTCTTACACTGGCCAACTGTCTTATTGTTTTCCAAGATCTTACCCGAGCTGATCAGCTTCACTTCGTTTATTCCCTTTGGAACAACTGTTTTACCTAAAGAAATCACAAGAAAATACAAGCAATTAATCAGGACTGCAGATTACCAAATTAATTGCTCTGGGTTACCACCTTACATCACAAATACTTTGTTTTATCTCACACATTTTGCTTATAACTTCAAAGTGGACTGAAATTATTCAAGGCTAATATCTAAACCGCGCATATTTCTACCAACAAGAGCAAAATTTAGGGACAATCAACACGAATTTCATGGATATTCATTAAATTAAGAGCAGATTGGGAAAAAGGGGCACCGATCACCGAACAGTAAAACTTGAGAACCCTGAACTAACCTTTAGGCCAATCAGAAACGACCCTCTGCTTCAAAAAATCCACCGTAGACGCTGCAGAATACCGAAACGGCCCAATATCGGAGCCATCATAAAGCCTGAATTTGATATCTATTGACTCCTCCTCCGGCATATCCGTTGACTTCTCTACGACCTCCGTTACCGCCAGAAACCCAACTCCAATAACCAAACAAGATTATCGAAACCAACCTGAAACACAACTCTTTCAGATCTGATAATAGTTCGAATCTGCAAAACCATAAAGTAAACAGAAGGAGAATCAGAGCTCGCTTCGTACAAGGAGAAAGAAAAAAAAAAAAAAAGGAATAATGAAAACGAGAATCAATACCGAATCGTTGATTCCGGTTGCGTATTCAGATCTTTGATTAAGGTGGGAAAGCTGAAGAAGAAGGAGAAAGAGCTTTTTTGAAGAAAAAGCTCACCAAATATCCAAGTTACTTTGGAAGTTCTAAAGCCGACGGTTTTCACTTTTTTTTTTTTTTTTTTTCGTTTCGTCGTCANTAAAGCCGACGGTTTTCACTTTTTTTTTTTTTTTTTCTCGTTTCGTCGTCACTTCTACTTCTCAAGCCGAGATTTTCTAATTATATATTATCATCACCAAAACGTTGACGTTTTAATCAAATTAAAATTTTACCCATTTAACTGTTCCCACCAAATTTGGACGGAGTACAGATAACTATTTAACTGTTCCCTATTCAAAACGGCGACGTTTACAAAGTTTTAGATTGAACATTTGTATATGTATTCTAGACATTGAAGAACTTTGAAAATCAGATTTTAAAAGCTTTATTAAACAGAAGACTATGAAATCAAAAAATTCAGAATTTTGACTTTGAAGATTTTGAGTTTTATCAATTTGATTTTATGGTTTTATTTTTTATGAATAAGTCACATGAAGTTATCTATTGCAGATTAATTGAGTGTCACACTTGTATCTTATTTCCAAGTCGTATCTTGCTCCAAAGTCATTTTCAATATTACCAATGACTAACATCAGGACCAAAATAGATGGTATTTTTAATGCCTAAACTAGAAAAATGAATGGCATTTTTAATGCTTAATAGAAAAATAAATGGTATTTTTTCTATAATCAAATTGGTGTTTTGATTTTAGCAATGATTATGATTAGATCGACAAACTTGATTTATAACATAAACAATTATTTATCATGTGGAATTTTGCGTTTATCTGAAGTTAAACTCTTACTACCAAATTCACATCCTAACCGTTTTTTGTATATAATATTTATCAATTTTATTTTTCATCATATATCTTAACTATAACCAAGATAATTTAGATGAAAAAGATACATTCGATTACATTATATTTTTAGTAGTGAATTAATATGAGTATAATGCTTCACTGCTTCGTCTCCCAGACAGCAAAGTCAAGGCCTGAATAAACTAAAGCAAAATTAGAAGGAACAAGAGTTCCCAAATCCAGCTTTGGTCCAATCTTCATGATAACCTTGTCATCAATCATAGCCAAGTAAAGATCCGACTCTGCTGCTTTAATCATAACAGAGCTTGTACTTCCAATACCATTCCTGTTCCTGATCGCCACCAACTTCACAATACTCTCCTTTAGTCCCCATTCTATGTAATGATTATAAAACTGCAACAATGAAATAACATCAATATTGTACACCTATATGATTACTTAGCATAAATCGAACTGGACATGAAACTTACAATGCAAGGAGTGCCTGGATGAGTAAGAATGTAAACATATCCAAGCAAGACTTTATCAGAAGGAAAACTCCATGATTCTGATCTGTAAGTGTCATGGTTATCTATGAAAGTAACCGCATTTCCAGGCATTATTCCGATCAGACCAGGTGGATTTCCTTGTGAGTCTTTTAGTCTCCAAAGCTCACCGACTACTGCAGACTGTAAGATCCCTTTGGTTGTGAAATCAAAAGCAGCCAACACACCACCACCAGCTTCCTCGATCCACTCTTTGAGAGCTGATCTATGCTGGTTCTGATCATACTCTAGCTTCCCATCTTCTCCATACTTCATATCATCCCATTTCTCACCCACAGCAAAATCCGGTGAAGTATTCTGCGCATTCATAAACTCTATTACGCAAGATAACACGACTACTTAGAATCAAACTCTAGTGGAGAATACCACAGATATAAACATTTGACCTACCAAAACACTTTCTAAATCATCTACTTAGGGGAAGCTATACGTAGTAAATATATTGACATATGTTTATTGTTAGGTTTGGATTTTGCATATTTGATTACCTGAACGTAAAGTTTGGTAATGGAAGGTGCAAAACCTCTAACAAAGTCAAATCTCCAACCATGGAATCCGATTTCAGATTTGAGCCAATTCATCCATTCCGATAACTCTTTCTGAACTCTTGGATTAAGGTGGTCGATATCAGGAGCCGGTATAAAATCTTCTCCGGTATCGAGGTTTCCGGTACCGGAATAGTTAGTGTCATTGCGGCAGATGAAAGAAGGATCCCAATCAAGACGATCATCAGAAGTTCCACCTTCGAAATAACAATACCCACATTTATCATCTTTCCTTTCAGCTGTTCTGTGGTTAATCACAATATCAGCTACGGATTTTATTCCTTTTCGATTCAACGCTTCAATCAGAGATTTCAATTCATTCTCTGAACCGTATTTGGAGCTGTTTAAATCATATAGCTTTCCTGGTAAGTACCCTGAAAGAATTGGAGAAGATGGAGTGAGAATGAAGATTTGGTGCGGGAAACAGAGTGAAAAGAAGAACCTTCAGGAGCAACGGATTGAGAAGGAGGAGGAAGCCAAAGATGAGTGACTCCACAGTTGCTGAGGTCATTAATGGAGTTATGAAGAGAATTGTAGAATCCTCCTTCTTTCTTCCATGACTCCCAATTGAAACCCTGTCATAATTAAGTTGTTTCAAAAACACAATTCGATCAATAACAGTAGTAGATAAAACAGAGTGTAGACTCACCTGAAACAACAAAGTGGAATACGTGAAGGTTGGGAAGACGATGAAGAAAACAAGAGAAGAAAAGAGTAACGCTTGTAGACAAGTCATTGTCTGATTATGAATTTATCTGCTTCTTCTATGCGTTGTCATTATATTGAGACAATCTAATCATCTTCTAGAGATTACGTAACCTAAACGACACGTCCTTCTCACATCTGATTGATTAATGCTTCTACACTTTTCTCCTTTTTTGTGTTTTGAGTGAAATGTGAACTTACGTAAAATTTGCAAGACATGTAAGTCAAAAAGCTCTGGTCTTGTCTTTGCTCTAAGTCAATTTTGGTATCTTCTCGTTTACACCAGCAGCTCCTTGTTACGTTTGAATGAACGGGACGGTTGACATTGGGTAACAAACTATATTGGGCCTAATTATGTGATTTGGGCCGTAAAGCCCGTAACTTAATGATTTCATTACCTTGAGTTTTTCATTATTAACCGGACTATTAAAAATTCAACAACGAATCAAAAATATTAAACAAAATTTTAATAAACGTTACATAAAATTTAAAGGATAGTACAATTTCGAGATATATCGAAACGAAATGATGAGAACTAGAAAAAAAGAGACAAGTTTGAGAAACCAGACTCAGCAGTACAACATTGATAAAATCACTAAGTCATAATAGTTAAAAAAAAAAAAAAAACTAAACTTTTGATTTAGTTAGATACTTTCTTCTCCATCTGATCTTCTAAATCACCAACACCATGAGTTTGAACAGAATGAGTCACGTCCTGAGACTGAACCGTAAGATCACCAGACTCCAAAGTAGATGAAAGCTTGACCATGTTAATGGAGTGATCCGACACCGTTTTGGGTTTCTCAGTTTCATCGGCGACAGGTTTTTTGTAGTATTTGAAAATGACGTAGAGAATCATTTGAACTGCTCCAAGAAACGCACCCAATATATTTGGAAGCTTCAATAAATAAACAAAACACAAAATCAGTAATCCAACTAATCATGTTTAGGGAACAGTAATCCCATTCAACGCCGACATACTATACTTTTGAATTATTGTACTTTGACTTTCTTTTAGTTAAAAAGATTGATCATATAATATATGATTGCGAGCATAAAGTAAAAGTAACGTACGGCTTATGAATCATAAAATTGGTCGTCTTAAAATAGAGGGAATTTGGGAAAAGAGACAACAAGTAGTGGAAATTCTTTTCCCCTAAACATGAACCACCCATAATAATACATGATACTATGTTTGCGCTGTCCATTTATCTATATGCTTAATATAGAAAAGGAATATTTGAATATGATTAAGAAGAAAAAGAGAAAGAGAGACTCACCGCAACGTAGAAGTCTTTTATAGCAAGACCATAGAAGAGCCAAGTAATGGCACTTAGTGTAAGAAACAATGATAGAGAGAAAGGCATAAACTCCACACTCTTTGTTCGTATCACCACTCTCTGCATCATTTATTTCACACGTTAAAAACTATATAATATACAAATATAAAGAGATCTTTGTGTATGTGTATTAATATATAGAAGTACGTACCATTATGCTTAAAGGAGCTGCGAATACACAAACGGAGAATCCAACGCAAATCCCTCCAAGGACTTTCTCACGGTTTGATCCTTTGGTTAAGAGCTCGCAGACTATAACAATAGCAGCAAAACCCAAGAAATTCAACAGCCCAAGAACCTTCAAAGTCGATATCTATAGATACATAGTTGTTTATGAGCTAAACCGGATTTAAAACACTAAACTATATGTTAAAAGAAATAGTAAGGATAAAACATACTCTAGATTTCTTGTTAGCATAGGTAATGAAGAGGACGATGTAGATAGTTTCAATGAAGCAACCAACAGCGTTAATGGTTATGAGAAGGAAGCCAGCTCCATCTTTCTGCATAGCGTAGTAAATCCATAGCATCGCACTAAATAGTGCTGATACGTATGGAAGTGACTCAAACCCTTCTATCGATTTTTTCTTGCAGATTCTCACAAAAGTTGGCCTAATTCATATAGATAAAGAAAAAAAATG
The DNA here is from genome assembly GCA_900406405.1 of Lepidium africanum. Taxonomy (NCBI): domain Eukaryota; kingdom Viridiplantae; phylum Streptophyta; class Magnoliopsida; order Brassicales; family Brassicaceae; genus Lepidium; species Lepidium africanum. Next base: position 43,791 of record OVAX01001088.1, read on the forward strand.
AGAAAAAGAGTGTTTTATGTTTTTGACGGAAGTGCTTGAGATGGTGATGCTTACACTGGTGCCAAGAAAACGATGAAAGATATGATGTTGCCTGCAAATATAACAAAGACAACATAGGTGAAACTTCACTATCGGTCCGAAAAAAGAGAGCAAACAATATTGTAACTACTTAGATATGTTTGCCTACGAATGCTTAAACACTTACCCATGATTCCAAATGTAACTGCCAATACATTGTGTGTCAAAGCCATTTTGGTTATGTTGTGAATAAGCGATTAAGATTGATTATCGAAGAAAACTAATAAGGAAACAAGAGAAGGTAAAAAAAGATATAGAGATGCTTCAACTCTTGATGCCTCTAGTTAAGTTCTCTAAGATATGAATCAAGTAACGAGGCCAATGATCGACTATATATAGACAGTGAAATTGGGTTCCATGTTTATTATAAGCTAGGGACGTCGTCGTTTTCATGGTTTAAGAAAGAGAATAGAACATTGCATATTAAAGGTCTCAGATATTTCTGTGTTTAAAAAAAATGGAAAATATTCGATAATTTTATGTGGTAAGGACTGTTGGCGTGTATTATATTTGTGTCAAACTTTTATGCCAAACCTTGGTTTATATTATTATCGTAGTCATTTAAGTGACCTTTCTTTTTCTTTTAAACCAAATTATATAAATGAGCTTTTAATATAGATGGTTAACTTATTGGTTATTTGTTCCTTTGGCATGACCAATATTATAGTTAAGGCCTTAATTAAACCATTGATCCGACCCTTGTTAGCTTTCTAGCTAACCATTTAAATATATTATAGATAATGTGATGGTTATCTTTTATCACTATATATATGTGTAAATATATACAAATAATCCGTATATAGATACATAACTATAACTTTTAGTAGGGTAAAGCTATGAATCAAGTTTTATTGATTTCGTTGTTGACTAAAAAACATATAAGCTAGAGGTATCGCTAATTCTCAAACGCGAAATACTTGTCATTTCTACTTAGTTAGGAACATTCACCAAAATTTTCCCATCTCCCAAAGAGGCTACATGAAAAAGGGATGATGCGTCGATTTTCAGATCGGAAATCCTGGTTCTTTGTAGAAGATGATGCATGATCTCCATTGATCAGAATTGACAACTCCCAAAAAACCAGAATCTCTTGGTTATTAAAAAGAAAACATATAACCACATTATGTAAACTCATAACGTAATTTGTATGATGAAGTATACCATATATCTCCATTTTGTTTTTATAGTTACAATAAGACTGTTTTAATCCTACTAAAATCAATTTGAGCACAATTTGAAAAGAAAAATTTCTCGTATTTTTTTGCCAACCGTCAACGTTTTAATTTGGTTGTATTTCTTATTATTTGTAAAACTTTATTTTACTTGGTTCCATCTTATTTGGATCAAATTATTCATTTTCTATTGGGTAGATTAGGCCTTTACTTCTTATAACAATTTGGTAAAAACTTTAACATTAAACAAACACAAAGATGAACACGACAAACGTTTTAAAGAGGAAAATTTCTTTTTGAATCCTCCACAAATACAGTCAACATAAAACCGAATAATAATTTTATATAAAACAATTATGCCATAAATATATACTGTAAAATTGCATAAGCTCATGACAAACAAGTATTACAGTTTAATCAACCTAATGCTACAACGGTTCTAATATTTTGAACGACCAGATTTAACAATCAACTATAGTTACATGAAACTTAATTAAGAGATACCAAATAAAATTATTAAATATATTCATGATATATTTACATTCAAATTATACTACAAAAAATCAAATGAATACAGGCAGACGAATCGTCTGGAATAAAATATCTCGACGAATTTTAGACAAAAGATTTTGGCAATATATATCCGTCAAAGAACTTAACTAAAATTAATTCATGTCTCCCTATTAAATTGATTACACATTTTTGGGGCAACAATATTTGAATGAGAAAGTTAGAGTACATATTCGAATACTAAACAAAGCGTGTTCGCTAGTTTTGTTGACAGTAGCAGGAAAAAAATGAACGTTTAGGTGGTCACCACGTGTGACATATTTTATGTTGCCTGTGAGCACTTGAACTTCATGATTAGGCAGCCAAAATTAGGTCCGTAACAAATTCTATTTTATTAGTTTTTTTATATTCAAATCAAAATCATAGATGATAAAAAATGTTGTCTGAGATATGATGTATATAAACGAATGGAGAAGAAAGCAAATCAAATCAAAGATATTGGTAATAAAAGATAGAATAGTGCGTTTCATCTTTAGACGAGAGTGTCGCGTTGTGTTAACCGTATAGGTAAGATTCACAATCATGCTTCTTAATTGATGTTCCACTTTACTACTTTTCATTTTTAATCTTATTACCTACCCTAATTTTATCGTATCCTTAATCAATCTTCAACTAAATTTTTATTAATCCATGCTTCGTCAATTTATATTTGCTTTCTGTAATAGAATTTTATCAGAATTTGGAAACTAAATTCCAAAAAAAGAAAGTATTATTCAACTACCTAAACTAATTTTATTTGAATTATTTATGATATATTCAGGTTGTGTAAGTTAATCATTTTTGCTCTATTTATTAGTATTTCGATGACATTTTTTTAATATATCAAATTTATGTGACTATTTTTTTTTTTGAAGTATTGAGTTTGTGTTTGAATGAGATAATTTTTGTTTTGGTCAAGTGTCTATATCTACAATTTTTTATACCGGAATTTGATTCCAGATAGTCATGTAATTTTGCATGATAAATTCTAGATTATAAATTGGATCTTACCGATTAAATAGACAAACAGAGAGATGTTAAGATGTATCTAAATTAAGTTAGTGCCATGGAAACCAATCAACTTGATAGATTACTATATAAAATGAAAGGTGGCATGTTAAGCTTGGTTCAGAAGTTAAAGCGATAAGATAATTAAAATCTACAGTAATCAACAGTAGTACTTTCATGATTATGTGGCGATGCCTCATAATCGCCATCAGTTTTACATGTAAAGTATAAAGTGCGAAGTTGGTGACAATGAGCTACTCACGAATTACTTTCATTGTCCTTTGCCATTCCAGGATAGATTCTTAGGTTATTAACTGCGAATTTGAATATCATGTGGCGTAATATAGCAGTTTGACGATCCCTATTGTGTCACATGTACCGATCGAGGCCACATGGACCATGTCACCATTGCTAAATATATTGAAAATTAACATGTTCATGTAAAACTTTTTAGTCGTAACCATTGCTAAACTTGGTAATATGTAGCATCAAGTACATTTTATGTTTTTATCAAAAAAGAAAGAAAGAAGAAGTACATTTAATGGATATTTTGATCTAGTGAAATAATACCAATGTTATAGAAGTTCTTATTCATTTTGTTACTGCCTATGAATCATTAGGTTCTTGTTCGTATAGTGATAACAATAATTATAGCGGAAACAAAACCACAATTTTTTAGTTAGATATATACATATATCGACGTATGAATTATGTTTTGTTGGTTCTGTCTTTTCCATAAATTCCACTAACTGTACTTGTCCTATGATTCCAATCATTCCATATATATATATATTGATAATTTCGTTGTATATATATCATATAAGTTAAAACCTTCTACCTTATACATATTTATTCAATCCCAAAACCCACAAACAACAATGTAAGAGCAAATATAAAAAATGAATTTCATACATAGAAGTTTGACAGCATGTTATTACTCAGATCATAATGTTGAATACAGATTCATAACCAATGCTAAATCTTTGTATCTTACACAAATCTGAACTGCTGTTTACTCTACACCATATTGTTCTATTTTTTCCACACAATATCTCTAAGACTGACAAGTCTAAAATTTTGGACTGTTTCAGGTGATGTGTTGTCAGTAATCCAATTTTAAGAACATTATTGTATATCAAAAAAATTAGTTCCTAGTTTCTGCTGTCAATATTCTGTACTTCATATTTCTTCTTGACAAATTGTAATTGAATTATAAGATAAAATTGGGAACATACCTTTGTCGAGAAGTACTATTCACTTTGGAAGCATATAGTATCATTCAATACACATTATATATAATTTCAAAAAAGGTAAGAAAATAATTACCAATAAAAAGAGAAACAGAGAATGTATGGTTGAAATAATAATTAAAAAAAAAAGACTTGGAAAATGATTGATTAATGAAGACCCATTAGTATGCTTGAGTATCATTTTCAACCTTTGGTTTTGGTCTAAACTCAAGTGGTCAAACACAAAAAAAAAAAATAATTAACATATAAGTTGAATAAAATAATAAGTTGGAGTTTCAACTTTAACTTTATAGAGTGTCTCTTTGTAAGACGTTCATGTTGGGTCAAAGGAAATGGTTCCATCCAACCATGCAGATTCCTTATTTTACGGTTAAAATTAGTTCCTAGCCATTCTTTTCCTCTTCCTCACTTTTTCACTCTTTTTAATTTTCTCGAATCCTAATTCAAATATTTAACTAAGAGCCTGAAAATTGTCAGCTAAATATATTACTGTAAGAGCATATGCTTCACTGTTGCATGCATACAACTACTTTAGAATCTAAATCAATATATTATTATAAAATCTACAGTATAATATTAGTGAATATTGAGATTGTGGTTGCAATATTTAAGTCTTTTCAGGGATGTATAAGACAAAATTGTTTATTGTAAAATTCTTAGGATCAATATGTTGCTTAGATGATTTAAGATTTGTTGTGTTTATAACTTGGAAGTAAATGACATACAGTATTTAACGAGTTTCCAACAAAGCCAGTACGTCTCGTGGAGATTATGTGCTCCTAAATCCACTAGAACTTTTAGAGATATTACAAGCTCACTTTCTCATACACCCCTTAACTCTATGTTTCAGGAATGGAGATAATCCAAGATAAAGCAATAGAATAGTCCCACTTGAAACACCCCACACACACGATGAATCAAGGCTCTCTCTCCTTTGAATATTCTATTGTCTCTAGCTCTCTCTTGTCGACTTCACCATAGGTGCACCACATGTATATAACAATATATACTTCTACTTGCCAACCCGAAAGCTTGTATTTGCCTTAATGGATTCAATGGCCCATTAAGCCCATGTAGAGAAGTGGGTTATACATTCACAAACTCCACCTTGACCTAATTCTCCAACATCTTCACGTGGTCTTCTTCGAAAAACAGAAGAATTGATTACTTTTCTCGGTTTTCTTCCTTAGACCGTCGATGCCATTAAAATCTTATCTTCTTTGCTTGTTATTTTCTCTGAAATCTACTTCTAGTGATTTCCAGGTAATCCTAATCCTTTTACTCATCTCTTTCTTGTGACAATTAAGGATTTTACCTTGCTGGATTTTCTGATTTAAAGCTCAATTTTTCTTGACCAGTTTCTTTATCCCTGTTTCACTTTAAGATTCCGGTCAGAGCTCCACCACTTCCAGCTAGCGGTCCTGCCACTACCAACTGCTCCCAGCAACTCTCCGGTAATGCCCTTACTCCAATCTGCTAGTTTCCTTGTTGGATGATTTCAAAACTGAAACAAACCCCGTTGTTTTTTTTTTTCGCTTGTTTCCTGAAACCATTTATTACCTCCAAACATAAACTCTTGCACGATCTCTCAGAGTTAGCAACTCATCTCTGTAGCTGATAGCTTAAGTTCTAACTTCTTCCTTTTTCATTTTTCTCCCGTCAGGTTCTCCACTTGGAACCAAGTCTACTCACGGTTCCAACAACACCACCGGGTAACCCCGTGTCTTTTAATTTTTATGTGTGATTCATCTAAGCTTCTACACATAATTTCCTTTCGCTAATTATTGACCTGACCCCTTTTTTTTTGCTTTTTCTGCGAGCTTAAATGAGATTACCCGGGCTGATTTTCTGCTCAGCAAATATTTAAGAGCTCACTACATAGTTGAAACTTCTGTCCAAGTACACTATTTGTCAAAAAATCTGCTGGGTTTCTGTCTGTGTGAATTTTGTGTAGCTCCACATACCCTTGATCAACCCTATCTCTGATAAAATGGAACTTATTGTCAATGTGTTTTGTCCTCTCATGATGGACTGGGTTCTTAGCTAGAGCCAAAGCACTTTGAGAATCACAATACACTTTAAACTTATCTTGAACAAACCCCAACTCTTCACACAAACCTCTTAGCCATATTCATTCCTTAACTGCCTCTGTCAATGCCATATGTTCAGCCTCAGTTGTGGATAAATCCACCACAAACTGAAGGCATGATTTCCATGAGACTGCATTTTCACCAACCTTAAATGCATAACCTGACACTGATCTTCTCTTATCAAGCTCTGTGGCATAATTTGTGTAACCCTCTATGCAAAACTTAGAATCCTTCTTAAACATCAAACTTTGCATATAAGTTCCTTTAAGATACTTTAGAACCCATTTTGCTGCTGCCCAATGTTCTCTTCCCAGGTTAGACATAAACCTGCTAATTAACCCAATAGCAAATCCCAAATCTGGTCCAGAACCCACCATAGCATACATTAGGCTTCCCACTAGACTAGCATAGGGAATGTGTTCCATGTGTTCAGCCTCCACCTCACTCTCTTCAGCTGTCAGACTTCTCAATTTGAAATGGGTGGTTGTTGGTGTGATAACTGGTCTGGTCTCAAACATCCCAAAAGTTCGTTAGCACCTTCTCCAAGTACTTTTCCTGTGACAGAAACAACACTCTTTTTTCTCTATCTCTGATAATATCCATGCCTAGAATTCTGGAAGCTTTCCTCAAATCATTCATTTCAAATTCTCCTTTCAGTTTGTCTTTCAAATCCTGAATCACATCCATGTTTCCTAAAGCTATAAGCATGTCGTCTACATAGAGTAATAGTTAGACATCCCTATCAGTTTGAGAATCTCTCACATACACACACGGATCTCTTGTGCACCTTTCAAATTTCTGCTCTTTCATAAACTTGTCAAACCGCTGATTCCAACACCTTGGTGACTGCTTTAACCTAGAGAGTGACTTTCTCAATAAACAGACTTCATTCTTATTTCCCTTTTGAATAAAACCCTCTGGCTGACTCATTAGGATTTTCTCTTCCAAATTTCCATGTAAAAATGCTGTTTTTACATCCATCTGGTCCAGCTCATAATCCAAGTTAACTACAATAGATAACATTAATCTGATTGACACATGTTTCACCACAGGTGAGAACACCTCATTGTAGTCAATTCCTTCTTGTTGTAGAAATCCCTTTGCTACCAGACGTCCCTTATATCTCTCACTTTCAACCCTTGGGATTCCCGGTTTATTTGAAAACCCATTTGCATCCTACCACCTTTGCTTTTTCTGGTTTGTTAATCAAATCCCAAGTGCGAATTTTTTTGTGAGAATCCATCTCTTCTTTTGCTGCCATTTCCCAGAATTTCCTTTTCTTACTCCTCATAGCTTCCTCATATGATTTAAGCTCTTTAATGTCTATATCTTCAGCAACTGAGAGTGTATAAGCTCCAAAATCACCATCTTCAAATCGGGAGGGGGTCTAATGTTGCTTCTCCTTCTTCTGTCCCTAGCCAGAAAATAATCCTCCAAGGATTGGTTTGTCTCAGTTTCATTTCTGTCCTTAATTTTCTCAAATTCACCAATACTGTTCGAATTTTCTGAAAGCTCCAAATCTGAATTTTCCTCACTTTCTGCTGTACTTTCTGACTCTGAATCTGAATAGCTGCTAGATGGTCCCCTGATTAAATCATGGCTGAATGTCACTCTTTTCTCAGTCTTCTTCTTAAGTTTCTGCCCAGGTTTTTCAGACTGATGGTGTTCCTGTTTTGCTCCATCTTGGGTGTTTTTGAACACTTCATGTTTTTTGAACTGCACATCTCTACTTGTCACACATTTCCCTTCATCAGGTAACCACACTCTGTACCCCTTAGTGCCAACATGGTAGCCCATAAATACTCCTTTGGTAGCTCTTGGACTTGTTTTACGCTGATTAACATGCACAAAAGCTGAGCATCCAAAACATTTCAAGTGACTCAAATCTGGTTTTGAACCACTCCATAGTTCTTCTGGCAGCTTGAAATTGATTGCAGAATTTGGAGTTCTATGTATCAAGTAGGTAGCTATAGATGTAGCCTCTGCCCAAAATTCTTCACCCAATCCCATTTCAGCTAGCTTACTTCAAACCTTCTCCATTATTGTCTGGTTCATCCTTTCCGATACACATTTTGCTGCGGTGTATACACACACGTTCTGTGCCTTTTGATACCAGATTCTTTGCACAACTCATCAAATTTGGAGTTACAAAACTCCAATCCATTGACAGTCCTTAAGCATTTTATTTTTCTTCCCATCTGATTTTCAACAATTTGCTTCCAGTCTTTGAATTTTTGAAATGCCTCATCTTTGGTCCTGAGAAAAAATACCCACAACTTCCTTGAGTAATCATCGATAAAGCTTATAAAATACTTATATCCACCAAGAATTTCAGGGGTAGATGGAGATCCCATAGATGTGAGTGGATGTAATCCAGAATCCCCTTAGTGGTGTGTTTTCCAGCTTTAAAGCTTTGCTTGTGTGATTTTCCCATAACACAACTCTCACAGAAAACCAATTTATCCACACCTTTGCTTGGCAGATAATCTTCTTTGACCAACACATCCATGCTCTTTTGACTCACATATCCCAATCTAGAATGCCAAATTTGTGTCATGTTGTCTTCGGACTTGGCTGTTGCAGCTTCTCTTTTTACTACAACTCCCTCTAGATAATACAACCCATCTTGGTACTTTCCTGAGATCACCTTCTTTCCATCATTATAGAATTGAACCTTGAAGTCTTTTCCCTTATATTTACAGCCATGTTTCTTTAGCTGACTGTAAGAAATGAAGTTGCTTCCCATGGATGGGACATATCTAACCTTTGTTAGAATAATCATTGAGTTGTCTGGATTGATAATTCGAATCTTTCCAATCCCCTTTATCTCACTTTGTGTCATATTTCCCATCAGAACACTACCTCTATCAAACTCTTGTAAATCAAACAATGAATCCTTATCAAACGTGATGTGAAAACTGCAGCCAGAATCCATTACCCAAGCTTCCTTTGTGTCTGTTTGACTAACTGTGTAAATTTCAAGCTTAGCTGATTCAGCAGCTACATTTGCTGAACTTTCAGACTTGTTAGAAGACCTTTCTAGACATTCTCTCTTCCAATGTCCTTCTTTCCCACATATAAAACAACTTTGTTAATTCTATTGTACCTAGGTCTTAACTTAAAACGACTTTTGCTCTTAGATCTACCCTTCCATGGTTTTTCACTTCCTTTTCCTTGTCTTTTGTCTGACATTCCCCTTGTCTCAACATAAAAACCTTCGCTCTGCGTTCTTGTGAGTTTCCCTTTCTCCAATAACTCTTTTTCTTTTGATTTTGCTGCTCCAATCATCTCATTTAGACTCAAAGTGTCTTTGCCATATTTCAGGGTTTCTTTAAGTTGATCATATATGTCTGAAAGTGAACTCAACAAGAGTATGGCCTGCACTTCCTCTGAGACCTCTACTCCAATATTATTCAAATCAGCAACTAGTTTGAGAAAGTCATATACATTCTCATCAATGTTTCTTGAGTCTATCATCTTGAAAGTGTAAAACTTGAGCTGGAGATAGATCCGATTAGGTAATGACGTTTCCATGTACAACATGTTCAATGTTGACCACATAGATGCAGCAGTTTCACACTTTGTGATTTTCCTTACTACTTGGTTTCCCACATTTAGTACTATGATGTCTTTGGCTCTTTCTGATTTTTCCAATTTTGCAGGATCAATGCTTGGAGCAGGCGCCTTAGTCACCCCACTCAGTGTGTCTTTTCCAGCAGCATCAGACACAGTTACATCCGCAACTGGAACCTCCTTCAGTAGCTGTTCATCTGTAAGAATGCTCTTCAGCCTAGAACACCAAGGTGAGCCATCATTCTCACCTTCCAGAGTGAGAAATCTCCTGTTCCATCAAACCTGTCAACTTCCACACTTGTGTTACTCATCTTCTTCCTCTCTAGGCAACCCTCCCTTTACACCAAGAGCTCTGATACCACTTGTAAAATTCTTAGGATCAATATGTTGCTTAGATGATTTAAGGTTTGTTGTGTTTGTAACTTGGAAGTAAATGACACACAGTATTTAACGAGTTCCCAGCAAAGCCGGTACGTCTCGTGGGAGATTTTGTGCTCCCAAATCCACTAGAACTTTCAGAGATATTACAAGCTCACTCTCTCACACACCCCTTAACTCTATGTTTCAAGAATGGAGATAATCCAAGATAAAACAATAGAATAGTCCCACTTGAAACACTCCCCACACACGATGAATCAAGGCTCTCTCTCCTCTGAATATTCTATTGTCTCAAGCTCTCTCTTGTCGGTTTCACCCACTACAAGAAAACTTATCATTTGGGACTGCACTATCAGTCGCAAATCAGTCACATTTG
>OVAX01001089.1:0-54252 GCA_900406405.1 Lepidium africanum
AAATGATGTAAAATATGAATGAAAATTAGACTCAAGAAGAGTCAAAAATCACACTTATCAATAACTATCTAGTCATGCTTCAATGGTGGTTTTAATGAATTCATAATCTTGGTCAAGACCATGAACAACAGCAAATATCTTCATCCTTTCACTTACTGGATTTCCAATAGATGCTAGTTGGTCACAAATGCTTTTGATTTCTCTTAAGTAGCTATCCATAGATTTTTCATTTTTGATAATGGTTTGAAGCTTACGTTGTAACTCAAAGAGGCGAGCTGATGAAACTAGTTAAAGTGACAAGCTAAGGAGTCCCATACCTGATGAGATGTTGGTGCATCAATGACTACACTCAGGATTTCTTCAGATAGTGTTCCCAAGATCCAGGATCAAACAATCTAGTCAAATCTGGTCCAAGCAATGAAATCTGGGTTCTGAGCTTCAGTTATGTGACCTTCAATGTTTGGAACATAGATTGTTGGTGCAGGTTGAGCGATGGCTCTGGTGATGGGGCCTAGAAGATTTTGACCAGAAAGATAACATTCAAACTGTGTTATCCATAGAATATAGTTTTTCTCAGTGAGCTTAATTGTCACATTGTTTAATATATTCAAGGAGTATTGTGTGTAAAGCTCCAAGATCTATCCATGGTGCTCTGATACCATGTAAATTACTCAGAAACAAAGAGTATTTGGAAATTTCATTTTTTATTTCATCAAGCTTATCTAATACATTCTTTGCTCATGCTTTATATAGACCAAGTTTGTTACAGTCCTATTGGCAGCTGCCAGTCTCAACAATATTTGCACAATTCTCTAAAGGTGAAAACCGATTGCTGAGGTGAACGTTATACGCTTCTGTACTATGGAAATTCCTGCATTTTTGTGTTGCCTCGTTTTTGTCCTTTTGCACATAATCTGGTTTTGAATTGTTCTGCTTTTTGTTCAGGGATGATGAGCTGGCCGATTACTGAACTTGAGATGATGAGTTGGCCGATTGCTAAGCTTGATATCCTTTGGGCTTCAGCTGGCCTGTATCTGCCTTCTTGTTTTCAAACGACATCAAACCATTTGGGTTTGATGCTACACCTTCTATAGGAGATTGATAGCTAAAAGAGTGAAAGCTATCATTGTTGTCATAATTCTGTTCATGACGTGCTAGATTTTCTTCAGGCTACTAGGGAATAAGGGACTGAACGAACATGGATTGGTGCTATGTAACAACCGCTAACAGCTAAGACAAATTATATGAAGCCGATTATAAGCAAATATGATCAATGAAGGTCCACCAACTACAAATCGAACTTAGCGGAAGAACCTAAGGTGACTATCAATAGACATCCTAATACAAGCTCGAGTCACAACGGGGAGAAAAGTAGTCACTGATTGAAAATCCATGACTAATACTTTACATAAAGTCTAAGCAATAAACCCTTATGGACTATATGATGTGAATACTAGAGGAATACCTCGAATATAGACCCAAAGAATGATGGTGGAAGGGAAATGGTCTGGGGGATCGTCTTGCCAATGCCTAAGCATCACATACCAATGATTTAAAGTTTTAGGTTCGCGATGGAGGACAACTACCAAATCAATCTCTGCATGGAAGAGGAGTTAAATAAAGCTTTCATTGATAATGCATCAATGCACTCTATGAAGAAAGCCCCAAGTGCACGGTAGAGTATCAATGAGCTCTTGAAAGTTTTGTTCTTGCGCGTTAAGTGGCTAGCCAAGAAGACTAAGTCGATTGTGCGGAAGAGCATTTCTAAAGGTGTAATGAGGCAGGAACACTCTCTCCCTAAGGTGAATTGTTGTAATCCTATCCAATTTTCATTTACCATGTGAAATCCTTTGTTTTTTCGCTTTGAGCACTCTATCCAGTAGGGATGATGATGATAATTCATTATATAGTACGTATCCATGAGATTACCAAGTCTTGGTAGCAATTAGAGACTTAATTAGGCTGACATGAATGCCATTTGTTGATGAAACTTCTCTTCAAGGCTAACACATGTCAAAAAGTAGGATCATCGCTAAGAGAAAAACAGGAGGGAGACAATTGTCTTTTGTCCTTTCTAATCCCTAAAGGGATTTATCAAGTTGTGAAGATTCAAGTGGCACTATAAAAAACAAAAGAGCCTTTTTTTCATGTGGACTTTAGCTTTAAAAACAGAGATATCCCATAAAAATTATATGTGTATCGTAAGGTAAATGACTCCAAGATAACAAGTCATATGCAAAACATACTAAATATGGTCAAAAGTTTGTCAACATCTCCAAATAAGCAAGTTTCCTCCTTATTTTTATACATAATATCTATTTTTTTTATGTATACTAGATCAACTAAAGTCTTACTACTCTAAAATCCCAAGTGAATCTAAAATTCCTATTAACTAGATTGCAGATTCCGCTCTAAGAGAATGATGAGTTAGTAAGGAGTTGAACTCTATTAAATAAAACTATTGTAAAGATATAAAGATTAAAAAGGTATTGAATGATTTAGTAGAAGAAAGAGAAGATGATGTAGAGTAGTAAAAGAGAAAAAATAGGGTGTTGAATGATATAACCATTGTTCATAGTGGCTTTTCTTCTCCACATCATTTTCTTTCCCAATTTCTTCACCTTATTTTCGTAGGTATATGAATCATTTAATTAGTGTCTTAATTTGCATAACAACTACATTCCTAATTATGTTGCTAATTTTGGTTGTTATGCAAACTCACCCAACTAGCCTCACAATTATTTACTCTATAGTCTAGTCTCTTTTTCAGATAAATTATTGATGAATAAACTCTAATTAATTGAAATTACCTCTTATACAAAACAAAAAAAAAGTTTTAAGGCGATCTATCAAGTTCATGCATATGCTACCATAGTGATAAACACAATCATCAACGCATTTGTTTTTTGCCAAGTGAGTTAATTATATCAAAAGTCTTCATTTACCTTATAACCAAGTCTAAATCTCATATTTATTCAGAAAGGAAATTATATAATAATTGTTGGGAATGTACTCATACATCTGCTCTTGCAGATATATAATAATACGGTCCATCACAATTATATCATTATACATTATATCTTTATAGTTCTTCCACACTAGATAATAATTTCTCATTTTTGGTAGTTAGGTTATAATTGTTGATCTATGTGGTATATTTAATCTGACAACTAAACTTGACTGGAAACAATGAATAATATACGTTGTTATTGGTATTAGCATGTCAATTGAATCATATATTGTTCGCATTTGTAACCAATATGCAATGCTTTTTGAAAACATAACTAGTGTTTTACTCAACCTTTGTGATTTGACCAGTTGGCCTCTTGCTTTGGCCGGAGAATTCATTTAAATGCCAAAAACTCCTATAAGTGACAAATTCTTACGTCTGAAAATGCTGGGAAACAAGAAAAATGTCATGTGGAAAAGATGAAATATTATAAGATTACAATTCGTTTTGTTGTCAACTCAGCCTGTGGATTATATATATACTAAATATTAGTCTCTGTACTTCAACGTCACTTAAAGTGATTTTACAAGATTACTAATCCAAATTCGGAGTAACAAAACTTAAAAATACAAAATTAAAACTGAAACAAAAACTAGAAAATTAAGAAAAAATGAAGAAAAGTAGGAAAGATGTTGTGGAGTGGTTAAAGAGTAACAAGAACATTTTGTAAGAAGTGAGAAGAAGAGAAAAGCTTATTTTGAGCAACATCACTATTCACTTTAAATATATGATTGATCCATGCCATAATAAACAAGTTTTGGAATCAAAGTAATGCCCAACATCAACGAGATAATCAACTTATTCAATGGAAAAAAATTTCAGTTTCATCTTCGTTCAAAGCAAAGAGGCAAGGAGTCAACAACATCATCATGAGGTCAACCTTCTTTGTGTGCTTTGTGGATCTTTATAGCCATGCCCCAAAATGTGAAGCACAATCTATGTGAAGACTGAGAGGCCTATAACCAATTAAACTTGCCGCATTAAAAGAAAAAATTGTCTTTTTTAAAAAAGTTGCCCATTTTTTCCCTTTGTATTTATTTTTTTCTTAGCTTTGTAAAATAAACTTCCTGGCTCCTTACTTTGTGCCAAAAAATTTGTTTTCCCTCTACATCCATACACAACCTTCTAATATTTAGCCAAATTACTACGCACACAATTATATTGAAAAAAAAGATTACAATTCTTAAAACTTCGATTTGGTGAATTATTTGGCTGATACAAATTGCCAAAACAATACATTTTATAATGGAAACCATTGTAATGTATGTTACCATGTTAGCATGATACACGAGTTTTTACCGCCACATGCACCTTACCGATCCATGTTGGTGTAAATAATATCTTCGTATTGTTTGTCTTCCCCGACCTCTGATATCCCTTTCCTGCAACTCTCTACTATCAATAATGATAACATTTCTCTCAATACACACACTTCCATGCAAAATCTCAAACATCCATGTAATTCTATTTTATTTTTCTGCAAGTTTCTCTCTCCTCCTAAACAATATATATGCTTCCTCTCTTCTTCCTTATCAGAATCTCTTCTTCTCAGTGGAATTTAGACTCCAAAACTCATAACATGCTTCCTCTCTTCTTCCTTATCAAAATCTCCTACCTGTATTTCAAATTTTTTCCCTTCTCCAACTCTTACAATTTCTCTCATCTTTTCCATTTGAAGTTTGTTCTTTTTCCCTATGAAACTTTTCTCCCCCCCACCACTTGTTCTCCCACCATAGTTGCTGCAGATGTATTTTGGCTAAGGGACACATCCTTAATTAAGTCTACCCATGCAAGGGCATAATTACTTAACTTACCCATAAAAATATATTAACAAGAAGGAAACCAACGAACCATAGAAAGAGATAACAATAACCACAAAATCTGAAAATGAACAACGTTATTACTCAATGAAGTCAACCCCACTCATGTGTACGCAAATATATAGTTCTAAACTTAACCTGGAGAAGAAAAAGTAAAATTATAAGCAATCATGAGAGGTGAACAAATAAACATACAATCATAGAGTAACAAGATAAAAGTTATAACCACTATGATACTCTATTATTGACATAAAATAAAACGAATAAACCATCATATTCTATTCCTGAGCAAAGTAAATCCACCAGAAACATAAGGTATAACAATAAAAAAATCATAACAAAGTTAACATATAATTGGGAAAAACTAAAGAAATTTAGAAGTTAGAAACACTATGGTTTTAAAGAAGGAAAAGTCAAAGTCTAAACAATATAGAGAGCATAATAAATTAACACACAGTCATAGTGTAGAGGGATAGTAACTAGAAGCACTATGGTTCTCTATCATTAGCATAAATCAAATGAGTAAAATATCATGGTATTAAGCAAGGTAATGGAATGAAGTGAACATATATATACCAGAAGTATTTGATATAACAACAAAGATCTGAGAATAAAAATCATAACACAATGAACATATGTAACTGTGCAATTCAGAGCTTGAATCGCTTCTAATTTCTACTTGATTGAGCAAGAAAACAAAGAACACATAAAGAGAAGACAGCAATTTAATGAGTTCAGTTCCGATAAGGAACCTACATCTCGCCGAAGTTCAAACTACAACTCCGGATTCCACTAATCAACCGGAGAACTCAAATCTGAGCAATCCTATCTCTTTTACAATCTCTCTTCACTTTCTCACTCAACACTCTTCTTTTCTCTCTCTCTGTAAACCCAGAAAGAAAACTATAAACAGCTCAACAACCTAAGACTGTAAACCTTAAGAAAATATGAAGCATAACAGAACCTTATATATTGATTCAGTTATAAACTACAGCATAAGAAATTGAAAATGAACTAACCCAGCTCACTCGAGTAAAGAGAAGTGAAGAACCTTTCTGTAAAGTGGACTTGATTCGCCATGGAATGTGGTGCAACGAGCAAATTTCCGGTTCGATTCTAAACCATGTCAATTGAACCATACCGCAGTTAAACCACTGCTATCTTGTTTCTGACTTGAAACCTTCTGAATCTCAAAGAGACTCTACCATACTTAGCATAAACACTCTTGATCTTGGCTACAAATCTTCAATTCTCTACCTTAGACAAGATCTGATAAATACTTGGTAGATCACATAAATACTTAGATTAAGTCTCTGCAACATGAAGCATCTTCAATGCTTTACATAGCTTCCAAACAGGTAGAACTTTTGTGAAAATGTCTGCATGATTACTAGCAGATGGAATTTTCACAACTTTGATTGTGCCTTCTTCAATTTCATCTCTAATGAAATGATACTTAACAGCAACGTGTTTAGTTCTGGCATGAAACACTACATTCTTGGCAAGTGCTATAGCACTTTGAGAGTCACTATTTAGTTCCACGCTGCCATGATCAAAACCAAATTCTTCTACTAAACCCTTCAACCACAAAGCTTCCTTTGCTGATTTTGGTAAAGCGACAATGCTACCACTGATTGTTGAGTAGATTTCCAGCTTATAACGTTCCCTCCTACTGTGAAGACCATGCCTGTGATTGATTTTCTATTGTCACTGTTTGCTGCAAAGTCTGAATCGCAATATATTTTAATGATAAAATCTCCCTTCTTCTGATAGCTTAGACCAACATTTGAAGACGCTTTTAAGTACCTGAGAATCCATTTTGCTGCTTGCCAGTGTTCCTTTATTGGCTTGGACATAAATCTGCTTACAATTCCAACAGGATAGGCCATGTCTGGTCTTGTCCCTATCATGGTGTACATGAGGCTTCCTACAGCACTTTGACATGGAATTGTCTTCATGGACTTCTCTTGTTCTTCTTTCTCTTTCTCTGAGGCTGGTTTTAATTTGAAATGAGCTCCAAGAGGCGTGGCAATAGCTTTTGACTGATCCATATTAAAGTTTCCCAATGCTTTATGAATATAACTAGTCTGTGAAATATTCATCTGAAACTTCTTTCTGTCTCTTGTTATTTCAATACCTAGTATCTTCTTTGCTTCTCCTAGGTCTTTCATCTCAAACTCAGAATTGAGTAAGTTCTTCAAAGCTTGTATCTCCAGCTTGTTAGTGGATGCTATAAGTATATCATCTACATAAAGAAGTAGATAGATATACATATTATCTTCAAACTTCTTAAGATATACATAGTAGTCAAACTGGCTTCTAGAATACCCATGGTGAATCATGGATTCATTGAATCTCCTATTCCATTGTCTTGGAGATTGCTTTAGACCGTACAAAGATCTCTTCAACATACATACTTTCTCTAGAAATTTTTTGTCAATGTATCCTTATGGCTGTTCGTTCCATTACTATTATTCATCAAGATGTCCATGGAGAAAAGCTGTCTTCACGTCCATCTGGTGTAACTCCATATCAAAGTGATTCACCATAGAAAGTAGATACCTTATTGTGACATGCTTTACTATAGGAGCAAACACTTCTGTATAGTCTATTCCTTCTCTTTGGATGTAACCCTTTGCTACTAGTCTATCCTTGAACCTGGGCTTTTCAACTCCTTATATTCCTGCTTTCCTTTTGAATAACCATCTACAACCAATTACCTTTTAATCTTTTGGTCTATCAATAAGATCCCATGTGTGATTCTTCCATAGAGATTTCATTTCTTCATCTGAAGCATCACTCCACATATCATTGTCAGGATCATTCATGGCTTCTTCATATGTTGTAGGTTCATTGAATCCTGCATCTTCTGTCAAAGAACACACAAAAGCAGCAATGTTGTCTTCAAACTCTCTGTCTTCTTCTCCACACTCATAGTCTTGGAGTCTCGCTGGTCTTTGGATGTTTTTCCTTGTACGATCCCTTGCTAGATGATAGCTTCCTTGTTCTGCATTGTCTGGAGATGTGTCGCTTTGTATTTCCTCTATATCTGATATGTTTTCTAATTGAGTCGAATGTCTTTCACTTTCTCCACCTTGAGGAGTATTCTCTGTATTTCCTATAACATCAAAACTGAAAAAAACATCAGTATACAAATGATCAGGTTCTATTTATTTACTTTCTTTTGAACTTTTGATCAAGTCCTTGTATAACATTTCTTCTCGGAAGACAATGTTTCTGGTTATTATACACTTCTTGTCTTCTATGAGCCATATTTTGAACCATTTGACACCATCTGGATATCCATTAAAGATTCCTCTTTTTGCCCTTGGATCTAGCTTCCTGTCATCTTGAGTGTACATAAACTACACAACCAAATCTCTTTAACCCTTCAAGAGACGGCATGATTGAGCTCCACCTTTCCTCTGGTACTTCAAAACTGATTGCAGAGGATGGAGATCTGTTAATGACAAACACAGCTGTTAAAACTGCTTCTGCCCAAAACTCTTTCCCGATACCACTTTCACTTAGCATTGCTCTCACTTTGTCCATGATAGTTCTGTTAAGTTTCTCGGCTATGCCATTTTGTTGAGGCGTATATGTACATGTCATGTGTCTTATTATACCTTCTTGCTTGCAATACCTGTCAAACTCAAGATTACAAAACTCAAGATTACAAAACTCAAGACCATTGTCAGTTCTAAGAACCTTTACCTTTCTATCAGATTGAGTTTCAACCATCTTCTTCCAATCAACAAAGCCTTTAAAAGCTTCATCCTTTGATATGAGAAAAAAAACCCAAACTTTACTAGAAAAGTCATCAGTAAATGATATATAATATTGGCATTTACTTAAGCTTAAAGGAACATTAGGAGAACCCCAAAGATCAGAATGAATATAGTCCAACTTCCCTTTGGTAACATGCTTTGTTGTGCAAAAACTTGTTTTATGTGTCTTTCCAAAGACACAATCTTCACAGAACTTAAGGTCAATGATCTCATCACCTCTGAAACACCTTTTCTATTGACGGACCTTTAACCCTTTGTTTCCCATGTGCCCAAGCCTGTTGTGCCAGAGGCGAGTTGTCTCTTCTTTTGTCTTATCAACACTAGCTACAGAGACACAAGCTTCTGATACCTTTGCTTTTCCTTTAAGAATATATAAAGATTGTCTTCTTTCTCCTTTCATGAGGACTGTACAACCTTTTATGATGTTGAGAATTCCATTAGAGCCTTTGAAATCACATCCTTTTTCCTCTAATGTTCCCAGTGATATCAAGTTTCTTGATATGTCTGACATGTACCTGACATCATGTAAAACAAAGGTAGTGTTATCAGGGCCAATAAATTGAACTGAGCCTATACCTTTTACATTACTGAGAGAATCATTTGCCATTTTGACTCTTCCAGTATTGCATTCCTTTAGGTCAATAAACAATTCCTTCATTGGTGTCATATGGAAGGAATATCCCGTATCTAGAATCCACTCTTCTTGATAAAAGTTTCCTTGTGTGAGACTAACTTCTGATGCAACTAATCCAAATAAATCTCTTGCATCATCAGTCTTCACCAAAGCTGATTCTCCTTCTTGATTACTCCCTTTTCCTTTGTTTCTTTCTAACCACTTGTAACATTGCTTCTTGAAGTGACCTTCCTTTCCACAGATCCAACATACTCCTTTCTTCTTGTCTCTGGATTTTGAACGACTCTTGCTTTGACCTTTGTCATTAAAAGAAACTTTTCTAGTTTCTAATCTTCCTCTAACGAACAAACCTTCGCCATTTTCTACACCAAAAATCAAAAACAAAAGTTTTCCAACCCCCAAGAGTCTCAACTTGATTATGAACCAAAGCAAAGAGTTCTAGAATTTAAAAGAGATATGTACAAAAGGATACGCTTGAGATTGCCTCTCAAGTTCGCTTGTTTAACGTCTCAAGCTCGATGTTGTTCCCTGCTTTTTATGCGATTAAAGGAACGGAAAGTGGATTCTTCTCCACTAACGCGTCCTTGAGGCTCTCGGAAACCCCTTTATCAACCAAACTTGTTGAATCCATCTCATCAAAATCATCATCCGGAACTTCATCAAATCTTGAACTTTTACTTTCCACATCTCCTTGATCTATCATTCCACAAAACCAAACATCTCTTAGCCTAAGAGGGTAGGCTACCAAGTGATTGACCTTTTCAAGTATAACCACTTTGTTCACGAAATCAATCCATGCTCCCAAGTGATTGACGGTGTTTAAGAACAGTCTTCCCAAGATGAACTGAATTTTGCATTCCTTACCCATTTTCACGACTGCAAAGTCGGTCGAAACCGTGCAATTCCCTATCTTCAACAGAAAATCCACTAATCTTCCAGCTGGGTACTTAGTGGACGAGTCATCAAAGGAGATCGAAGTATTGTACTCAACGATTTTTGCTCCTAGCTTCTTTGCTATATCCAATGTTAAAACATTTATACTCGCTCCCGTATCACATAGGGCATTATCAAATGCCAATTTTCCTAATGTGCAAGGAATTACAAAAGACCCTTCATCTCCTTCCTTCTTTAATACTTTTGGCTCCAGGTGCATAGGAGTGTGCTCTCCTCCTTTAGCTAAGAGTTTTTCAACTTGTTCCCATTTAACTAGAAGTGTCTTCATGAAGCGAATTTGGTCTGGAACAGTATGGAGATTCTCCGCATTTGGAATTGGAACTCCAATCGCAATCATACTTCCCTTAAAACATGACAACACACTCTTTTGAGCTCCAGTCAAAGGTTGCCCCGGAAATGGAAGTGGCGGTGCGTAGAAATGAGGTTTACTTCTTCTCCGCTTCTTATCCAGGTTTACCCGAGAAGGTAGGTCGCGGGACGGGTCGGACGTAATCTGCGACTCGTCTGGTCGCGAATACGAACGACCCACGGACGGCCTTGCAGACGGCTTTACGGACGATGCATCCTCTATCCAGGTGACAATACAGACGTACGTACGTATGCCCGTACGTGCGTACCCGCGACCTATGTAGGTCGCGTGGCAGGTCGCGGCCGGGGCCATGGCCTCTCCAATCTTCAATCCTTCTTCCTACCAATGCATTGTCCGAGCCTCCAAGCATCCCCATTCCTCACTTAAGCTCCAATCTCCTTAGTTCATGGTCCCATTCACCTAAAATACCGAAAAACACAAAAAATATGCAAATGCATGTCCTAATGACTAAAATGCACAACTATATACAAAATGACTCTAAAATGACATGATGTGCAACTAAAAGACTAAAAATGATGCTAATATGAGATGAAAACTAGGCTAAATATGAGACTTATCAGTGTACTTGGTTAATTGCGTTTTTGTGTCCCAGGATAGAACTGTGTTGAGACTGTCGATGGTACACCAATCCAACGGAATCTGCAAACTCTTCTGCTTTACTCTACACTCTCAGACCTGACAAAACTAGAGGAATTTGTTGCTATAGCTTTTTCCTTTTGAAAAACGTCAAAAGAGGAATAAGTCTTCGACTTGTTTATAGAAGAGGAAGACTTGAAGAGAAAGAATATCTTTCCATGTAACTTGGTCAATCACGTAAAAGGAGGGAGTTGTTATGTGAGCTAAAATCGCGTAAGCCAACATGGTTTAAGTGGTTTATTATGTGAACTTAATCTTATCAATTAAGATTTAAGTATTTTCCAATCAAGAATCAAGTTAAACATGAGCTTTATAAAGCCCTATAACTTATTCTTTTTGGACCAAGACTCACATTCTAAATTCATCCCATTTCTCATTCACTCTTTACCAATAATTTAAGTTTAATATTTGGCCCACATTGCCAAAGTATTAAAGCCTTTAATTATTGGTCCAACAATCCTGCATATGAATAGAAATGACTTTAAACATATGAATTAAAAAGACTCAATAGACTCTACTGACTAGACTTATCCTATAGACTAGACTGACTGACAAACTTTCGAGAGTGTAGAAAAAAATATGATGTGTCTGAGTAAGTAGCATTTTTCAGCTTTGAACTACTCATTGTTAATATATGTCGAGTTTACTTGGCCAGGAGGTGAACATGATGTCTTGAACCACCTAGAAGTTTAGTGTTAACCTAGAGAACAAATATAACTCAGCTCATTTTCTAGTAGAACTAAGTTCTCTATTGTGTTCATTGTGGCCTTGAACTTTGCATGGGATTTCATGAGTGAACTTGGAGAGTATTGCCTTACCTTCACTCTCCTAGAAACGGCCTTTATTTCACACACACTAGGTGATTTGCCAAATTTTTGGATGTTCAGAAGTAACTTGTAATACTTCACTTATAAACCAATTATTGGACTCAAATCATTAAAATTTTAGAACTTATCCTCAACTTTCTACATGTTGCACTATTTATCATCTTAGGAACTGGGTAGAGTCGTAATGCTCACAGTGCGTTTTGAAGATATTATCTAATTTAGTTGTCCCTTTGAACCTACTTCTTGGGACCTCTAGTCATGTAGGTAGGGTTTCCACCAGACATCTTCTTAAGTCATAGGCTTTAAACCCATTCCTCTTGATGATTTTACTACTTGATCTCGAGATAGTCCTTTGGTAAAAGGATCTGCTAGATTATCACCTGACTTTATGTAATCTATTGTGATAGCACCACTTGAGATCAAATGTCTAATGGTTTTACGTCGTCTCCTTATATGATGAGATTTGCCATTATAGAGATTATTCTGTACTCGGGCTATAGCTGATTGACTATCACAGTGAATGCGTAGTACCGACACAGGTTTCTCCCACATAGGAATATCTTCCAAAAAATTTTGAAGCCATTCTGCTTCTTCTGCTGCTTTATCTAAAGCTATAAACTCCAATTCCATGGTGGATCGAGCTAACAGAGTTTGTTTGGAGGATTTTCAAGATACTACTGCACCTCCTAGAGTAAAGACGTATCCACTTGTGGATTTTGAGTTTTTGGAATCGGAAATCCAGTTTGCATCACTGTATCCTTCCAATACTTGAGGTTCTTTACCATAGTGCAGCCCATAACTTTTTGTATACTGTAAGTAATTCAGTACTCTAGTTATGGCTTTCCAGTGTTTATGTCCTGGATTGCTTGTGTAACGACTTAGTACATTAACTACATGTGCTAGATCAGGTCTAGTACAATTAGTTAAGTACATAAGACTTCTTATTACACGTGCATACTCTACTTGTGACACTGCTTCACCTGAATTTTTGGTCAAATGAAGTTGAGAGTCTATAGGGGTTTTCGCAGTACCACTTGTATAGTTCTTGAATCTTTCAAGAATCTTTTCAGCATAATGACCTTGAGACAGAATAATTCGGTCAGAATTCCATGAGATTTTAATCCCTAAGATGCATCAGCAGACACATGTCTTTCATGTCAAACTTACTATTGAGTAAGTTCTTAGTTTGTTGGATTATGTCTTTATTGCTTCCAAGAATAAGCATGTCATCTACATATAAACAAAGCAATACATATGCATTTTTAATATGTTTAATGTAGATACATTTATCACATTCATTTATTTTGAAACCATTTGACATCATTACATTGTCAAATTTTTCTTGCCATTGCTTTGGAGCTTGTTTAAGACCATACAATGACTTAACAAGTCGACAGACTTTGTGTTCTTGTCCTGGAACAACAAACCCTTCAGGTTGTTTCATGTAGATCTCCTTTTCTAATTCTCCATTTAGAAAAGCAGTTTTTACATCTATTTGATGAATCTCCAAGTCACTAAATGCTGTGATTGATATCAACATTCTAATGAAGGTTATTCTCGTCACTAGAGAATATGTGTCGAAGAAGTCCAAACCTTCTTTTTGTCTGAATCCTTGCACCACGAGTCTAGCCTTGTGCTTATCTATTGAGCCATCGGTTTTCAACTTTGTTTTGAAAATCCATTTGCATCCAAGTGCTTTAAATCCTTCAGGGAGATCAGTTAACTCATAAGTATGATTTTGCATAATAGAGTCTATTTCACTGTTGACAGCTTCTTTCCAAGCAGAAGCATCTGGTTTAGACATGGCATCAACAAAGTTTCTTGGTGATTTTCAACAAGGAAAATTGTCAAAAAATCATCACCGTAAGATTTTTCTCGACGGGCTCTTTTGCTTTGTCTAGGTTCATCTTGTTGATCTTCTAAGTGAGACTGAGAAGTTCCAGATGTACTAGGCTCATGATTCATGTCATCTCTTTCTTCGCGAGTTCTCTTTGGATTTTGTTTATCCTTATATGGAAACACGTGTTCGAAGAAAGATGCATTTCTTGATTCCATTACTGTGTTGACATGGATATTAGGTATCTCTAATTTGATAACCAGGAACCTATAGGCAGAACCGTAATATGCGTATCCGAGAAAAACAAAGTGAACAGTTTTTGGTCCGATTATGACCTTTTTAGGTGGTCGTACTGCCACTTTTGCTAAGCACCCCCCACATTTTGAGGTATTTATACGAAGGTGGTGATCCTTTCCAAAGCTCATAGGGAGTCTTCCCAGTGACTTTGTGGGGAATTTTGTTGAGGATGTAATTTGTGGTAAGCAGTGGTTCCCCCTCACAGATTCTGGGGTAAACCAGATTCCTGCAACATTGCATTCATCATCTCTTTCAGAGTTCGATTTTTTCTTTCAGCAATTCTATTAGATACTGGTGAATATGGAGCTGTTGTTTGATGTATAATGCCATTTTCTTTGCAAAATGCATTGAAAGAGCTGAGACAAGTCTCATCATTTTAACTCAATAAACGCCCAGGTGTACTTGGTTGATTGCGTTTTTGAGTCCCAAGATATAACTGTGACCGTCGATGGTACACCAATCCAACGGAATCTGCGAACTCTTATGCTCTACTCTACACTCTCAGACTTGACAAAACTAGAGGAATTTAATGCTGTAAGTTTTTCCTTTGAAAAACGTCAAAAGAGGAATAAGTCTTCGATTTTTTTTATAGAAGAGGAATACTTGGAGAGAAAGAATATCTTTCCACGTGACTTGGTCAATCACGTAAAAGGAGGGAGTTGTTATGTGAGCTAAAATCACGTAAGCCAACATGGTTTAAGTGGTTTGTTATGTGAACTTAATCTTATCAATTAAGATTTTACGTATTTTCCAATCAATAATCAAGTTTAACATGGGCTTAGCCCTACAACTTATTCTTTTTGGACCAAGACTCATATTCCAAATTTATCTCATTTCTCATTCACTCTTTACCAATCAATTTAAGTTTAATATTTGGCCCACATTGCCAAAGTATTAAAGCCTTTAATTATTGGTCTAACAAAAGCTTCTCCTAACTATAAGTCAACGTCTCAGCTAGATGATCATAAACATCAGGTAACGATTTAAGCAACAAAATTACTTGAGTATCTTCTTCAATCTCAATTCCAAGGTTCCTTAAATCTCCGACTAACTTCAGAAAGTCATCAACATTCTGATATATAGTTTTATCTACTTGCATTTGAAACGCATATACCTTGAGTTGAGAAAAGATTATATCACGTAATGTTGTGGGAAGAAACATCTTATTGAGTGCCTCTATTGTGCTTGCAGAGGTGGTACAGTTCTCGATCTTTCTTAGAACTTTATCTCCAACTGCCAAGAATATCAGATTTAACGCTTTTTCGTCTCTATCTCCTCGAGCTTCTTCATCTTCCTGAATCTTCTTTATTACTTCTGGTTTCTTCATATCTTCTTATGTTATTTCTTCTGACACTTGTGCCTTGAGAACATCTTTTAATCCTTGCACCGTTACGTACGCGACGATTCTCTTCTTCCATAAACTGTAGTCTATTGTTACATCAAAGATGGCGATCTTTGACTTGTTCTTCGAATCAAGCATCATCAAACCCTCTAATGACTGAATCTCCTTTCTTCAATCGTGAACCTGGAGGCTCTGATACCAATTTGTGCAATTTAGAGCTTGAATCGCTTCTAATTTCTACTTGATTGAGCAAGAAAACAAAGAACACATAAAGAGAAGACAACGATTTAACGAGTTCAGTTCCGATAAGGAACCTACGTCTCGCTGGAGTTCAAACTAGAACTCCGGATTCCACTAATCAACCGGAGAACTCAAATCCGAGCAATCCTATCTCCAAGAGAGAGCTCAAATTAGAACATAAAGCTCAATAACGTTAGAACTCAACCAAGAGAACCCCACTCCAAGAGAAAACCAGAACAAAAATCCAAGAAGTAAAACTAAAATACTAAGCAACGAAGAGATGTGAAAAAGTTCATAGAATATTTATCACTAATTATAAGCCCAAACTACTATTACGTGCATAATTCTCTAATTTCTTATCCGTCAAAAAGAAGACTAAAACAATGTCGTCAATTCGCAAATTCCAAACAATTTTGAGATTTCCAGAAATTACTTAATAAACATGAAAGCTATAAATGATGGCTTCAACTAGATGGTTCGATTGGAGAAGACAAACTATTACTGGTCTTAATATATTCAATGCGACATAGCCTCTATATTGCAAGGAAAATGAGACCGATGCTTTGCATTTGAGGCTTTCGCAATGTCAGCAATGGCAACATCTGACACATCCTCTTCAGTCAAAATCGAAAGAAACAAAAAGAATTATTGTTAAATTGGGGAACGTTCAAGGAAAATCACTCTATTTTTATTTTATTAGTTAAATAAACTATATTTCAATTTATGCGTACACTAAAGAGAAAAAGGAAAAGAAATAAAACAAAACATGTAAAAGAAAAAAATAAAACCAAGAAGGATGACAATTTTGTCGAGCAATGCTGGTTTTGACAATAATACTTACCGATGCTTATTTTCATAAAAAAAAATGAATCATGTTTTTTTTATAATTCAGAAATTCTCAAACTTTATAGGAGGTGTCTAAAATAACTCCAACAACAATTTTATAACTATAAAAAAGATATATAAGATAAGGATATGTGTTTTATTGGCCAAAAAAAAAAAAGGACAAGGATATGTGTTTGACAAAAAAAGACAAGGATATGTAAAATCATTAGACTAAGTCCAATCTCCACGACGATTCCAAAAATCAAAGAGACAGTGAAGAACTGGTTAACAGAAACCGTAAAATGGGTCCCACATCTCAGAGAGGTCTCGCCACGTCATCAATTTATTATCGTATTCGGATATCACTCAATTAAAAACCAAAATCCCCACTTGCTCTTTGTTTTTCTGTCGACTGATTTTATTCTATTTCTTTTTTTTCAGTCGACATCATGAATGACTAGCTGTAATATATAAGATTTACCAGCTTCGTCCATTTTATTTTTTAGTAAAATCAATGAACGCGGAGAAAATAAAAAAATAGGTTAAGAAATTGACGCGTGAAAGGAGAAGAAGAAAAGATTGGAGTGTTAACTCGATTCCCTCTCCTTTTAAAGTCCAAACATTGCCTCTGGTTTACTTTAATGGTCGGCAAAGAACCGTGATTTGCTCTAATCAGTATATAAAACACTCTCAATTTCAACTTCACTCTCTATCTTCCCGTTATCTACGCCACGTGTTTCTCTCCTTTCTTCTTCTTTTGTCTGCTTTCGTGTTTATCCTAATCTCAGAAACGAACAATCCAAGTGTATATACACACACAGATCTTTTTCTATTGAAAGGATTGATTTTTGAGATGTGGGTCAGTGTTGATTTCTCTCTTCTTGCCATGTGAGTTTCGAATCTGAAACTAAACCTTTAAAACAATGTTACTGACACCTAAGATGTTTAGTTCTTGGCTTCGAAGAGATGTTAAGAAGATTCTCAAACGCAAAGACAGTGATGTTGGTGAACGAGGTCTTTTTCAATTAAACTTAAGTTTCCATTTTGATTTTGCTTCTCCATGTTTAATTATTATATAATTTCCTCTTTGAGATCTCCTATTTCTTTAGGGTTTAAATCACCTAAGAGAGAAGGATCTAAGGGTTGAATTTGGGTTTTGTTTCTGATTCAGGCAAAGCACTGGAAGACTTACGAGCCTCGTTATTCAATAGATTTCGTTCACCGGAAACTCCAAAGAGACAGCAACAACAACAACATCGTATATGTGGTCCAACTGTTGCTCTCACTTTCAATTTTGTTGTTGCAATTAGCATTATCTTCATGAACAAATGGGTATTTTTAGTTATCTAACTCTTTCTTAAAATCTTCATTACTGAATTCATCAAATTAATCAGGTTTTTTTTTTCATTTTTTTAATAATTCAGGTGCTTAAAAATATAGGCTTTGAGTTTCCAGTGTTCCTCACATTCATTCACTACATTGTAGCTTATATATTAATGGCTCTTCTCAAATCCTTTTCACTCCTCCCGGCTTCACCGCCTTCCTCGAAATCATCGTTTCTTCCTCTCTATACTCTTGGCATTGTAATGTCACTCTCTACAGGACTCGCTAATGTTAGCCTTAAGTATAACAGGTGTTTTTAAAAGCTCTCTCTCCCCATTGTTTTATATGTTGCTAGATCTCATGTCACTTCTCATACTGCGGTTTGTTCGCTGTTTTTGTTTCTCAGTGTTGGATTCTACCAGATGGCGAAAATTGCTGTTACACCTTCTATTGTGTTTGCAGAGTTCTTGTGGTATAGAAAGAGAGTTTCCTTCATGAAGGTAAATGTGATTTTCCCTTCTTTTATCACATAACTGTTAATTCCAATTAGAAATCTGCATTGATCCATTCGGATTAACAGTTTATAGAGGAGTACATAACCTTTGGGCTGATGTTTATTCCAGGTGGTTGCACTTACAGTTGTATCTGTGGGAGTTGCGGTTGCGACTGTAACAGATTTACAATTTAGTCTATTTGGTGCTTGTGTGGCATTAGCATGGATTATACCTAGTGCGACCAACAAAATCTTATGGTCCAATATGCAACAACGAGAAAACTGGACTGCTTTAGCGTATGTGGATCAGATTCTTTTGTTTTTAGTGTCCTCTCAATTCACTCTCTCTGTATTGACATCTCTTTTTGCTTCTTTACTCCAGGTTGATGTGGAAAACGACGCCAATCACTCTCTTGTTTCTTGTATCCATGATTCCATTCTTAGATCCGCCAGGTGCTCTTTCGTTCAATTGGAGTTTTGCCAACACATCTACCATTCTTATGTCTGCTCTTCTCGGATTCTTTCTCCAATGGTCTGGAGCCTTAGCTCTCGGGTAAGTACTATTTTCTATACATCAGTGTGGTCTTTACATTTCAGTTCAGTTATTTGTTTTGTTTGTTTACTTTTTGGTTCCAAAGTCCAAATTTTGTCCCATTTATGCAGAGCAACTTCGGCAATAACGCACGTGGTTCTCGGACAATTCAAGACCTGTGTCCTCCTCCTTGGAAACTACTACATTTTCGGATCGAATAGTGGTTTGATTAGCGTTTGCGGTGCAATTGTGGCCATTGTGGGGACTTCGTTATATACTTACCTTAACACGAGAGGTCGATCTCTTAAGGCTTCTTCGTCGTCTTCTTCTTCTCCTTCAGACAAGAATCTTGAACCTTACGGCTCCGAAGCTGTCTAGTCTAGTTTACTCTAACTTGGTAGTATACTTTTGATTCATTTATTCCACATTATCATTTTCTAATTTCCACTTTTTGTGTCCTTAATTCTTGTTTCTATTTCCTTGATTTCATCCCTGAAAATAAACAACTTCTATTTTTGTATACTTTCAATAATTGTTTCCTTTTTCTTCCTTTGTCATCAATTTTCCTTTTTGTCATCGAAGATGTTATATATATTGTTAATGCTTCAAGTTTAGTTAAATTTTTGTACAAAACATATTTTGATAAACACATGGTAAACCAAAATGTTATTTGTCGAAATTCGTTTTTCTTCCAGTTCAAATTTCCATGTGATTTTTTGAAATTAAATTCTAATAGAGAAAATTGTAGAAATCTATATTTAATCATACTATGTAATGGCCAATTTCTTTTTAGTCTCGTGGTTAAGATGATCCAGCTAATAATTGTGGCATCGAGAGTTTGATTTCTCGTCTCTACGCAGTTGCTAGATTAAATAGGAATTCTAAGGTTTGAGTTAAGCTATGGATCGGGCCTTGTCGATCCAATTATTGACGAAAAAAAATTTACATGACCTAACCTTACTTCTTAAAACTTGTTTTTCTTTGTTACTTGATCTCATTAATGGAACAAAATAGCAAAATAGAGTTCGATGCACTCCAGATGGAGAAGAAAGAAACAAATACACTGAGGCAAAATGCTAAAAACCACAACTAAAAAAGAAAAATAAAATAAAAAAACAGAGTCATGAGACTCAAAATCATCAAAAATATTAAGGGGGTGTTATTCAAAGTTGTATTTTAAAGGATTTCAAAATCAGAATATAATTCACCGTTACTGAATCCTGTATTTTACAAAGTCCATTAAAATACATTGTTATTGAATGAGGGATTTGAGTCGTGTATTTGAAAATACAATAAAATCACATGTTATTCAATAAAGATTTAAGAATCTGTTGGATTGTATTAGGATATATTTTAATGGATTCTCTCCCTTTTTTACGTTAAACACAAATCCACACCTTTTCAATGGTATTCTAGAATCCATTATCATTTATCAATAGCAAAAAACTAATGCTTCGTTATCATTGAAAATCGCTTTCATCTTTAGTTCTCTTCAATTGACAATATATACAATCAAAACCTAA
Source organism: Lepidium africanum (assembly GCA_900406405.1). NCBI lineage: Eukaryota > Viridiplantae > Streptophyta > Magnoliopsida > Brassicales > Brassicaceae > Lepidium > Lepidium africanum. The sequence continues at coordinate 20,452 of OVAX01001089.1, forward strand.
GCCTCAAAAACCTCCAAGTTTCTTCCAGATTTATGTGTGTTTATCGATCTGTTTGTGAGAGATAATATGGATTGAAACTATGTTATATTTGTTTTTTACCCCCAATGAGATGCCCAAGCCAACTTTCTATCAACAAAAGGAAACTTTATGTGAAGAACCAAAGCAGAGACCAATACTATTAATCTGAGTTCTAATTTGATAAGATACAAATGGAAAGACTGAGGAGAAAAAGGTTTTAAGAAGGAAGGTTTTGGCGAAGTGGGCTCGAAGGAAGGTTTCAAGAGTATTTTGATAATCCTATAAGAACTTCTTCGTGGCTCGTCCGATGCGTTACATGTTTCGTGAACAAAGGAGGTGAACTTGATTATGATAATTAGCTGAGTTGAGTCTTCTTTGATCTCTAGTTCAAGTGATTTGATTAAAAAAAAAGCCAGGAGAATCGACTTCTCCTTTTCATTTGGACGGTTATTGTAGTTTGGATGATTTCAAAATACAATGAAATCCAATACTAAATCCATTAGTTATGAATTTCTAATCTATCGAAATCCATAAAAAACCACTGATTTCAAATATGGTAGTTACTCTTAAAATACTAAATTGAATAACACCCCGTAAATAAGCGATTTTTTCTAATCTCTCTTAATAGTTGTATCTAGGTCAGAGCATACAGTTTTTTGGTTCGATTCAGTTTGGTTCTTCTGGTTATAAAAATATGGTAATTAATGGTTTTTATTAAAATTTAATTCGGTTTCGGTTTCGTTCCAGTTCCGAAAAAGTAAAACCGAATTATTCCCAAAATAATATTGGTTTGGTTCCTAATTATTACCTTTTTCAAAAAGTAACTAAGAATAACCAAATAGCAGAAAAGATATATTTACTTGTAACCAAAGTATTTTTAGTGCCAATTATTTTCGGTTTCTATATGATACCATTCGATTCGTAGAACCGAATCGAGAACCGATGTTACTAAGATATTGAAACCGAACATCTTATTTATGTTCGGTTTGGTTTTTTGGTCCTGAACCTGAGCATAAAAATCAGATCCGAGGAAATGAATCTGGATCAGACCCGAACCCGAAAACCTTAAATACCCAAATGGGTCCAAAATGAGGACCCGAAGAACCGGACCCGAGCCAAGAACCGAACGGGTACCCGAAGATCCGATATTATAATATTTTAAGCTATTTTTAGAGTATTTTATGAGTATTTTTTGCTATTTTTATATATTTTCAAATATTTTTTTGACTATGTGGGTATTCAAAGGTATTTTTCAGTATCTTTAGGTATTTTTCGATATTTTTAGGTATTTGTTTTGATATTTCTAAGGATATTTTTGGGTATTTCTAAGGTATTTGGGTATTCAAATAATTTTTGGTTCTTTAAATTAGAACCTGAACCGTCCGAACCCGAATGGAACCAATCGGAAACCAAACCAAAATAGTGACGGGTCATATATAAGTATAAAAATTCCGGACTTGAGAAGACCCGATCCAAAAACCCGACCGAGGACCCGAATACTCAGGGCTTGGTTATTATGCCCAAGATGTATTTAGCTATACGAGACCCCTCAAAATTAGATAAGAGTTATAATCGTCTCTTTCGCAACACTCGTGACAATTTTTTTGTAGATTTGTTGGCTTGCAGTAAAGAGAATTTTGTCCGACACATCGAAAGCGTGTATACGCCTAGCCAAAACAATTAAGATATGATCAATATTTCGGCCAGTCCTTTGGGTTCTTCATAGCCTCCACCGCTGCATCACACTCCGACCAAATCTCAATATGGTCATATTGCAAGTCGGCTAAGCTTTGAAATTAGTTTACCTATTGCTCTTACATTAATATGATCCAAGCCATAATTCATTCAATCTGTTAATCGGTCTAAAGGTAATGTAAGAAACAAAAATAACCAAAATGTCATATCAGTGATTTAAGCCTTATGGGCCGAGTAAGTTAAATGGGCTATTTTATTACCTAGTTAGTTATTTTTCCTTTTGCTGGGAATCAAAATTTTAAGAAAAGAAATTCTCTTGGATATATAGTGAAGAAATTAAAGTTTTTAGTTTCTTCAAGATATAAATTGGTGAATTTACACTACACTTGAAATTTTACTTGTACGATCATTTTCCCCGAGATCTGAACTCCGTAAATTTGAAACCGACGGCCGTTTCGCCGCCGCATCTCCTTCTTCATCTTGTCGTCATCTTCGGTGAGTCAATTTCTGTTTCATTTTGTCTTTTGTATTTTCACTTCCGTCGTCGCAAATTCTCCATACGCATTTTTTTGTTTTTGTTTTTGTTTCTTTTCGTTTTCCCCGTGTGGTGAGTAGATCGGAATCCCTGGTGCTCGATTCCGCTAGTATCTATTGAATTGGCTAAGATTTTGTTAGTCTGATATCAATTCTCGGATCAGATCTGTAAATCTCTATTTTTTGGTCTTTGCACCATCATCTGAACAATTGAAATCGTGAGATGAAATGCATGCTTTTCTAGGTTCTCTAACTTGAAAATTTGAGTTTTGGGAGGTAATGTAAATCTGATGTAGATTGCATCTTATTCGGTAACTTGATCGTGAGTGGATACATTTCCATGCGCTTGTGGCTTCTTTCTCTCTTAGATCTGTGCTTAATTTTAGAGTACCTAAGAACTGAAAAATTTCTTTCCCTTGCCTTTTCTTCTTTTTGTTGTTGACGAAAACCAGGGAAAAGATGGAGAAATCATGCACGCTGCTTATATACTATGACAAAGGAACTCCTGCAATTGCGAACGAGATAAAAGAAGCTCTCGAAGGGAACGATTTACCTGCGAAAATTGAAGCATTGAAGAATGCAATCATGCTCTTGCTCAATGGTGAAACTTTGCCTCAGCTTTTCATCACTATTATCAGATATGTATTGACGTCTGAGGACCACACGATCCAGAAGCTACTGCTGCTTTACCTAGAGACAATTGAGAAAACCGATTCTAAAGGAAAGGTGCTACCTGAAATGATATTGATATGTCAGAATCTGAGGAACAACCTCCAGCACCCGAATGAGTACATCCGTGGAGTTACCTTGCGGTTCCTTAGCCGATTGAGAGAGACTGAAGTTATGGAGCCTCTGATTCCGTCAGTGTTGCAAAATCTGGAGCATCGCCATCCGTTTGTGCGTAGGAACGCAATTTTGGCTATTATGTCCATATACAAGCTCCCACAAGGTGATCAGCTCTTGGTTGATGCACCTGAAACGATCGAGAAAGTTCTTTCATCGGAACAGGATCCCTCTGCCAAACGAAACGCTTTTCTTATGCTCTTCAATTGTGATCAGGATCGAGCTATAAACTATCTTCTGACTAATGTTGATAGGGTTTCTGAGTGCAACGAATTGATTCAGATGGTGGTTCTGGAATTAATCAAGAAGGTTTGTAGGACCAGGCCATCAGAGAAGGGAAAGTATATTAAGATTATTATCTCTTTGCTAAATGCCCCTTCATCTGCAGTTACTTATGAATGTGCCGGGACACTTGTTTCTCTATCATCTGCACCCACCGCTATTAGAGCAGCTGCCAACACTTACTGTCAGCTTCTTCTTTCTCAGAGTGACAACAATGTGAAGCTAATTGTGCTTGATAGGTTGAATGAGCTGAAAGCCTCTCAGAGGGAGATTATGGTTGAGATGATCATGGATGTGCTAAGAGCACTCTCTAGCCCGAATCTTGACATTCGCAGGAAGACACTTGATATTGTCCTTGAATTGATTACTCATCGGAATGTCAATGAGGTCGTGCAAACGTTGAAGAAAGAAGTTGTGAAGACACAAAGCGGAGAGCTTGAGAAGAATGGTGATTACAGACAGATGCTCGTCCAAGCTATTCATGCTTGTGCGGTCAAGTTCCCTGAAGTAGCAAGCACAGTCATACATCTTTTGATGGATTTCCTAGGTGACACCAACGTAGCTTCAGCTCTTGATGTGGCTGTTTTTGTCAGAGAGATCATAGAAACAAACCCTAAATTAAGGGTTTCAATCATACTCCGCTTGTTGGACACCTTTTATCAGATTCGAGCTGCAAAGGTTTTCCCATTTGCACTTTGGATTGTTGGGGAATATTGCCTATCACTCTCTGAAGTTGAGAGTGGCATAGCAACCATCATGCAATGCCTCGGTGAGATGCCGTTCTACTCTGCTTCTGAGGAAGTAGAGTCAAATGATTCCTCAAACAAGACTCCGCAGAACACAGCTGCTATAGTTTCCTCTAGAAGACCTGCCATTCTTTCTGATGGGACTTATGCTACCCAAAGTGCTGCCTCTGAAACCGTATTCTCTCCATCTACAGTTGCTCAGGGATCATTAGCTTCTGGAAATTTGAGATCTCTTATCTTAACTGGTGATTTCTTCCTTGGAGCAGTGGTTGCTTGCACATTGGCTAAACTTGTTCTCAGGTTGGAGGAAGTGCAGTCATCCAAAACTGAGATTAACAAGGCAAAAACACAAACTTTACTCATCATGGTCTCTATGTTACAACTAGGGCAATCCCATGTGGTTCCCCATTCAATTGATCCGGACTCTTATGAGAGGATTGTGCTCTGCATAAAATTAAGTTGCCACACAAGTGATGAGATGAAGAAGATATGGTTGGAATTCTGTCGCCAGAGTTTTGTCAAAATGCTCTCTGAGAAACAGCTACGAGAACTAGAGGAACTTAAAGCCAAGGCCCAAATATCTCATGCTCAGCCTGATGATCTGATTGATTTCTTCCATCTGAAGAGCCGCAAGGTAATGAAATTCCAAGTTTGTTTCTTTTCATACTTATATGGTTACCATTGTGGCATTAGCTTATTATTGTTGGATGTGTATTCTGTTGGTCTGATATATTTGTGAAAAATCTCTCTCAGGGTATGAGTTTACTTGAGTTAGAAGACCAAGTACAAGACGACCTAAAACGTGCAACTGGTGAATTCGCCAAAGATGAAAATGATTCAAACAAGCTTAACCGTATTCTTCAACTCACAGGATTCAGCGATCCAGTCTATGCGGAAGCATATGTGACTGTTCATCACTATGACATAGTCCTCGATGTCACTGTTATCAATCGAACAAAAGAGACACTCCAGAATCTGTGTTTGGAATTGGCAACCATGGGAGATCTAAAGCTCGTTGAGCGTCCTCAAAATTACACACTTGCACCTGAATCAAAAAAGAAGATAAAAGCCAACATCAAGGTTTCCTCTACTGAGACTGGGGTCATCTTCGGAAACATTGTCTTTGAGACTTCAAATGTCATGGAGCGTAACGTTGTGGTCCTTAATGACATACATATCGATATCATGGATTATATATCTCCTGCTGTGTGTTCAGATTCTGCATTCAGGTCTATGTGGGCAGAATTCGAATGGGAAAACAAGGTATAACTAAACTGAGATATTACTTCTTACTTGAAGCTTTGTTTTATTGTTCAGAACCAAATCTGGTCTTTTGATATCTAGGTGGCTGTAAACACTATGATTCAAGACGAGAAAGAGTTTCTTGATCACATTATCAAATCAACAAACATGAAGTGCCTCACTCCAACGTAAGTTTTAACTTCCACTCGATCACTTTCATTTTTATTAGCTTGCAGGATTCTCACTTGATTTTTTTTTCTTTACAGATCGGTGTTAGAAGGCGAATGTGGGTTCCTCTCAGCTAACTTATACGCCAAGAGTGTGTTTGGCGAAGACGCATTGGTGAATGTGAGTATCGAAAAACAAACCGATGAAAAGCTTAGCGGTTACATAAGAATCAGAAGCAAGACGCAAGGAATTGCTCTTAGTCTTGGAGATAAGATTACTCTTAAGCAAAAAGGAAAAAGTAGCTGAAACTAAATTCACTCATTGCTCTCTTTCTTAAGTTCAGGTATTCTCACATTAGCCAAATACTCAAACTAATTAGATTAGTTCAGAATGAGTTTCTTTGTTTTACTCTGATTTCTCAGACAGTGTGTTTATCCTAATATTTCAGGTTTTTTTTTTTTTGTCAACATATTTCAGGTTCAGATCAACAATATTTGCCAATTCGAGTCTTTTTATGACAGAAAATTTCGATATTATAATGAGGAAGAATAAGATTTGTATGGACGAGAACACATCTTTTTAAATTTTGGGTTTTGTTCTTTCGCTTTTTCGTAATTGAGATAATTCGTAGATTACACTAAATCTTTTTCCGTATCCTATTTGATTTTTTTTTTTGGCCAACTTGGACGAATCTCATTAAAAATCTTCCTTAATTTATGCCCTCTTACTTTTACGACAAATTTAGAATAGCTTTTTTTTTTTACCTTTATCAAAAACGATTTGTGGATGGAGTAAGAAACAAATATGATTTTAGGGAACCTAAATGTTCGTGCCTGATCATATATATCAAATGGAAACAGTATGATCATTAGTTATAAAAGGTAAAGTCACGAAACCAAAGGAAAATAAGATGCCTAGAGAGACAAGAGCTGTCAGTGAGGTTTACTACTAGTATAAATATGTTATTCTCTTACACCTTCAATTAAAAGGGAAATCTGAATTTTTTTTCCAAAGTTAATTACTCACAACAAATTAAATCTTTAAAGAAGTGTATTGAATCTTGAATTTTAGATCACTTTTTTTTTTTGTCAATATTGGATCGATAAGCCCTGATCCATAGCCTAAAGCCCATCTATAAAAATATTCCATTTTTAAGCTACTATATTGCAGCGGATAGAAATCGAACTCTGGTTCCACCAAATTGAGAGCACTCGACACTTAAAACCAAAGTTTTAATATATTCCCATAAACTCTTTTGATCTTAAGTTGTTATCTGTTTTTGTTAATTTTATATATATATTTACTGTGCAATTTGTGAAATGGAGAAGCTTAAAAATCTGATTATAAATTCACAAATTGCACATAAAGAAAGAACAGCCTTCAATTTATCAGCAATTTTATTTACATATAATATCATTTTAAGAACAGTTTTACTAAATCATAAATTGGAAGTTAGATTGAAATATATATATTTAAAAGATATACAACATGAACGATGGCAATGCGAAGAAGATTGCCTCGAATACCAATTGCAATTGAGGTGGCTGCGATTACAGCTGGTCCGCTTAAGAATCTTACGGCCATTGCAAAGACTGCTACTGATTTTCCGCAAGCTATTATCTTTGGTTACGATGCCATAAATAGAACTAGTTATATCACCAATTAAAACCCCAATACCATCTCCAACCATTAGAACTCCAATAGGGGTTCTTAACATTTGTTTAATAGAAATGATGATTATACTAAAAGTTAAGAACTCTTGTAATGGTTTCAAATTTTTTGGGGTTCCAATGGTAGAACCCTACTTGGGGTTCTTAAAAAAAAAAAAAATTTTAATTGTAAAATTTATTAAGTTAAACTTTATAAACATATATTTTACAAAAACATAATTATTTTGCATTCTTGAAATTTAAAACATACTAAATATAGAGTATGAAATTATAGAATAAATAGTTGTAATCTTGATGAATTGCAGATTAATCAAATCAACATCAAAATCTCTGCTCTTATCTCCAACAACACTAATCATAAGACTATCACATTCTAAATACCAATAAGAAAAGCAAAAAAGAATGCAACAAAGTGATTTCACAGCAAATTGATTAAGTGTGTGGCTTGTAAATTTTACTTTTTTTCATGAACTTAGAGTCGGTTTAACAATTCTTGAACGAAACTATCTCTAGAAACGTCCTTAATCTCCTCTTCACTTCCCTTAACGAGCTTCTTCAATGTTACAACACCTTCACTGAGTTCTTTTTCACCTACCATCACCATCCAAGGAATCATAGATTCCTTTGCACGATCAAAATGCTTTGTTCTCCTTTTGCTCACGAGATACTCTACATTGATCTTAGCCTCCCATAACTTACTTACCAATTCAGCTGCTTCCGCTAGTTAATTATCCACCAATATACTAACCAAAACCTGTGTCTCCGTAGGTCGGATCACCTTTAATTTATAGCAAGAACAACAAAAACTTCAAAATCCAATCTATTGAAATAAAGCCAAGATAAAACATTTAGTGTGTGGGAAGTTACTTGTTTCTGTTTCTCGTTAAGTTCTTCTATTATATTAAACACTCGTTCGATAGAGGCTCATACCAACCACAGGGACTGGTCTTGTTCCAAACATACCAATATATCGTATCGCCCGCCAACACCAATTGATCCAACCTGAAAAAAGAAGAAATCAAAGGCCATAAATATTCTTTGTTTGAATCGCTAGAAGTCAAGCTGCGGGATCTTACCTATGTTCCTATACAAATGGCTTCAAAGATGACGCCTGTGTAGTAATCAAGACCTTTAGCTAAACTGAGATCAAAGACTATTCTGTGACTGCACTTTGATCTTTCTCGATACAAAAGAGACCTATCTTTGGAACAGTTTAAGAAACCAAAACTTTGTGGCTAAGAAGCAAGACACAACAAGCAAGACAAAGCAAGCAAGATACAGCAAGCTTTCATAAATAAGCTTAGGTTAAGACACATCAATCATTGTGGTTTAACATTCAATGTCACCATAACTCAACTCTTTACCTAACTAAAAACTACAAGCATTTATTACAAATCAAATAAATTCACAATAATAAGTGTGATGTACACAGTTAACACAAATCAAACATTCACATGAGAACAACGAACGACACCTTCTCCTGTAATCCTCACTTTTCTTATCTAAATGGCTCTAACTCCATTACTTAATGACAAACAAAACACAAAAGAATACCTTTTAGCTTGATCTTCTTCTAATTCTCTTATTTTGTGTATAACGTTTACACCTTGAAAATCAAAATTATCACAGAGAATTAAAAGAAATATGAATACAACAATAACAACAACAAAAGGAAATTTATCCAAAAAAAAAAAAACAACAAAAAGAAATTCAGGATTCAAGAGCAAGCAAGCAAAACTTGGATAAAAAACTCACAAGGATGGTCTCCAAAACTCGAGAAACATTTTGGGAAGCAGCAGTACCTTTAACAAATAGAAAAAAGGTCGAAACTCCAATGACCTTGTGATAGAAAATCCATGGTAGTGTCTGCTCTAATCCAGCTGAAGTACTCGTCGATATACATATCTATACACAACCACAAAAAAGTCTGATTTTCTTATCATCAAATGAATCAAGTCTCTGAATATGAATCAATAATTCTAACCTTAGGTTTAAGATCCGGCTTGTGATCAAGCTTCCAATCTCGGAGATACAGAAACGATTGGGTTCGGCTTTGCCCCAGAAGAGAAACACAGTTCGAATCAGAGCGAAAGGAATGTTTTTCAGAGATAGTTCTCATTCCAGAAAACGGCTGGTTCTCATTAATCCTTTGTAACTCCTTATCTATGCTTGTCTCTCCTTCTTAAGCCAGTATCAGGTCAGGTATTAAAGTAGAAGAACCGTTTCAAAACAAAATAAACTCTTTTGATTTATTAAAAAACTATTAATTCTAAGAATCCCTTTAAAACCTCCGTTGGAGGTGCTCTAAGTCAATAAGTTTATATAATTAAATAAAAAAAAATATATATATGAAGAAGGTCATTAATTACCAAGACTAAACATAGCCATTCCGAGACCAGCATCAGATAATATTAAAATGGATCCACGCACTATCGTTGGCATCTTTATATTCCACCTGTTCCATAAAATGATCATACATCAAACAAACTGATAGCATAAGAGATTGAAAATTTTCTTATATATGTGATATATATGACTTATTTGAATGAGACAAGGGACCAAGCAAGGCCTAAGAGATTAGAGTAAGTGTTAGGGTTTCTAATAAGTTTTCTCCAAACCATTAACAGTATCAGTTTTGTCATCACGCTCACCGGCGGCATCTGTTGTTTCCTCGGAATGCCGGGACTACCGTCTTATACATCACTATCTTTTTTTTCTATGTAAGGTGACGAACTTACCCCTAACTTCCCATCGTTATTACCCTCTTGGTCCATCAGATGATCCATACCCTTTTTTTCCCGGTGTCATGTTCTCTATCAGATTCTGCATCGCTGTTACTATCAAGTTTTAATTCAATAAATTTTAATTAACACTTATGTAACATGTTCGATATTTGAATTAGTGAAATTGTTATACGAGTAACATTATACAAAAAGTAATGAATTTACAAACCTCTAGTAGCAAAGTTGTCTTGAGGAAGAAGAAAAGGTTTAGGGTCGGTGGGTAAATCGGTGGAGGCACCTCTGGTCATAGCGTTCCTAGCATTGGCTTCAGACACCGGAGAAGCACTTGAGATCCTCACAAACATGTTCATCTCCTTGTTTTGTCTTCATCCTGCTCCTCTAACACTTTCCTTTTTCTTCACTCCACTTGTTGACCCAGTGAACATCGGGTTCAGTGGTGCAGACGACGGAACTAAGCATAGTTATATATAAAGATATATTAAAATTACATTCTGATTTTATTAAACACACAAAAAATATTTTCTGAAAGTATCATTATATATATAATTTAAAAACCATTTGATGGGTATTAAAAACCAATAACAGTCTTTACCCGAAACAAAATCATAATTATAAAGTTAATTTGGTGAATATACGCAAACATAATGTGAAATTCACTCACTACCTACTTGCTTATCTTAACTAAATAAGTGTCAATGGGCCTACATATCAATGAAAAAATGTCTTTGGCAACAATAACCGGAAAAAAGAGAAGATGACAAAGCATTAAATGCGAGAACAACACATTTAATGTATTGTCCTCGCATTTAAGATTTAGACCCCATTTGTTATCCGGTAATACATACTAAATCCGAGTAACATATTTATTAAATCCGCTAACATTAAATATAATACATGTTACATTTCTTACTAGGTAACATATTTAGTATCTACTAACCTAAAATATATTACATGGTAATATAATTATTACCTGGTAATCCATATTGTATCTGGTTAATACATTTCTTATCGACTAACATAAATATAATACCCATTAATACATTACTTACTGATATAAAGTTTTTATTATCCGCTAATTTATAATGAATTTGTGAGACCTGTCTCGTTGAGTCCACTTAGAAATAGAAATTCTATCCGATTAGGCCCGGTAAATAATAAAACCTTAGGCATATGTGTGTGTATATATATACATATACAAATATCCCTAAAAAACCCTGAAGAGAAGAAACCATAGCCACCATCTGAATTGATCACGTGAAAAAAAGGAGAAACGCAGGAGGAAGACAATTCAGAATCGTCTCAAATTGGTGAGTAGATTCCTGATCATTGGATTTAGACGTAGCCGAAAACGGTATATCATTTGGAATTGATCTGAAAGTTATGATCATTTGGTTATGAAGATTTGCGTTTATCGGATTTTCAAATAGAAAAACTTCGAAAGCGATTTTCCAGAGAACCATAAGGAGCCAAAAAACAATCAATCTATTATTGAAAAGACCCACGAGTGTAGTTTTCAAATAAACTTTCAGATTCAGATTCGAAGATCGAGTTCATCAGGAAATAACAGTATAAGGTGGCAGTCTGTTTGCATTCTGTTTTTTCAGCAAGGCTAAGGTGAAGTTTGAGATATGTGGAAATGCAATTTCGCCTTTATAGTTTATGCTTTTGAAGTTCATTAGCTTAGAATTAGACACAATGATTGCTGCTTTAGAATATTAAAAAAATTATTATATATTTTAATATGTTTAATGAGTGTTGATTGATAATAGATAATAGGTTATGAAAATATATATATACCGGTTGTTTGACATCTTTTTAAATTTTACATTGGGTGTGTGATGTGAAATAAGAAATTAAGAAATAAGTAAGTTGATGAAATGAAAGAAAGTGGAAGAGAGAATCGAGTTACTAGGCTGTGGTTTCTCAGAGCTAGAGAGAATCAAGCTACTGGGCCGTGGTCTCTCTGAGCTGGGAAGAATCGAGCTACTGGGGTGTGGTCTTCCAATGTTAGATTGCAGTGGACTGACAACTTCATTGCAGGCCATAAACCACTGACGAGCTAGAGAGAATTGAGTAGTGAGCCGTGGTCTTTTGGGAGAATCGAGTTACTGGGTCGTAGTCTCCCAATGAAAAGGGTTCTAGAGGCATCAGAGAGAAGATGGTTGAAGAAATGATTGTTTGTGAATAGTCTTGCTTCGAGCAAGTAGAATTGTCATAGCTTTTCATACAAAGACAGACGTGTGTTGTTTGATTATATGCTTCTGAATATACGATGTGTGAGTTAGGATGTTGTTATTGTGTTTGAGTGGGTAGAGATGATCTCCTCACTGAGTAACTCATTACTCACACCTCATTTTTTTCCATTTTCAAGGATTTTTGTTCAAGGTTTTATTCGTTGGTGGATATTTAAAGAAATAATTTTTGGAAAGATCAAGGAATAACACGATGTCTTTCAAGGGAAGTGTGGTGTTACAAGTGGTATCAAAGCTAGGTTAAGGACACTCCAGTTCTAACCTGGAGGATCAAGATTTTCAAACGACTTTTTAAAAATGATTTCAAAGGAAATTTTCGAAAGCTTGGTTTTGCAAACAAAAAAAACATAATGTTTTTAAATGTTTCCAATAACATTTTTGAAAAATATAAAAATTTTTTATTGATTGATTATTTGATATTGAAATGTTGCTTGTGTGCATTGATTGCTTGTAGTTAGTTTCATAGTTTTGTTAGTTTTGCTGAGAAGTTTAGTTTCAAGTGTGTGAGCTAGGTGCGCTACAAGAAGTGATTGAAGTTTTCGTTGAAGCAAGACATAAGTTTGTTCGATAGGAGATTAAACTCTCAGCCGAGAATTCGAGGATGAATTCTGTTTAACTGGGGGAGATGTGAGACCCGTCTCTTTGAGTCCAATTAGAAATAGTAATTCTACCCCATTAGGCTCAATAAATAAAGAAACCTTAGGCATGTGTGTGTATATATACATATATAAAGATGCTACAAACTCTAAAGAGAAAAAATCCTAGCCACCATCTGAATTAATCACGTGAAAGAAAAAGGAAAAACGGAGGAGGAAGATAATTCAAAATCGTCTCAAATTTGGTGAGTAGATTTCTGATTCTTGGATTTACGCATAGCCAAAAACGGTATATCATTTGGAATTTTGGTCAGAAAGTTATGATCATTTGGTAATAAAGATTTGCATTTATCAGATTTTCAAATTGAGAAACTTCGAAAGCGATTTCCCAGAGAACTATAAGGAGCCAAAAAAAGATAAATCTATCATTGGAAAGCCCCAACAGGTGTAGCTTTCAAATAAAATTTCAGATCTAGATTAAAAGATCGAGTTCATCAGAAAATAACGGTATAAGGCGGCGGTCCGTTTGCATTCATTTTTTAGCAAGGCTAAGGTAAGGTTTGAGATTTATGGAAAAGTAATTTCGTCTTTATAGTTTATATTTTTAGAATATTAAAAAATTATTATATACATTAGATAATAAAGTCAAGCGATGTCGTGCGGAAGCCTTACATTATAAACCTATTTTTAATGTTAATTACAATATTGAATACTTTATTTGGTAAATATGTTTTTGAAATTAATAAAATAAAGTTAAGAATACTGTAAATTGCAAAAGTTAAAAGTTAATTATTTTTTTTCTCTTATTTAGTGATAGAAAAATAAAAATATTTAATAATTATGAAAAAGTGATACAAACCACCAAATAAACACTCATATTTAAATTAATCATCTATTTAAGTACAAATAAAATCACCAAATTTTATAAGTTTTGTTTTAAAATTCTGTTATAAATATAACATATATTTTGATTATTAGAATTAACTTCATAGTTGTTATCTTTTGTTTTTCAAATATATATTTTTTTATATTTCAACTTTGAAATTGTTATTACATTTTCTAAAACATTTTATATTTCAATTTAAAGCATATTTATTTGGTTAATGATTTTTTATCTTATTACATGTTACTTGATATTTTTATTTTAATAATTTCTTAGATTTTTTTTTTGTCAACATTAGGCCACAACTGGTTGCCCCATTAGTCAAGTTCCTACATAATGCAGGTAGCGGAACTCGATCCCTAGATGTGCAAGTGCGCCTGTCTTTAGTGGACTTACCGCCTGCCACTAGACTTTGCTCTTAGATTTTTTTTTTTAAAAACTTGGTAAACTAACTTCCATTTTTATAACATTTTCTTAATATTTTTACAAAATAAGCAAAAATGTATTCTTTAAATTTTGATAATAGTTTCATTCTTTATTTTACTTATAAGTTATATGTATTTATCTTATAAATAATAAATTTTCAATATTTAGATAAATAGTATTTTTCTTTGGATTGTGTTACATAAAAAAGTTATAAACATAAGAAAGTTACAAAAACAAGAAAAGCAACAACACATTGTTTTTACGCACACATTATTTATACTAATTAGGCAACTCAATAAGGACATTTATTTATTGTCTCAAACCACTTCATGAGACATGTACTATCAAACAAGTGCTTGCATGACATTTCTAGCAACTCTTGTTCATTATTACAATCTTCTTGACATATTACATATATGATGTTGTTTTCTGATTTTTTGTCGATGTCAACAATATAAACCAATATTCTTAAAGAATTGATTGCTTCCTCAGTTAGTTGTTTTGGTGTAGCCCTCCATGAATCCATAGAAGTTTGGTGTACTTGTGCATACTCGTCAATAGAGAATTCCCAACCATTATGGATCATTAATGATAGTGTTTCAATATTTGATATATTGTAAGAACATATCACTTCTTTAACCATGTTGACTAGATTATTTAAAATTGTATGGCATGCAAGAATTGTGATGCCTTCTTCTTTTAATTCATGAAAGAAGTTTGTCTTATCTATTGATAGATCCGTTGAAACAAAATCTATGGTATTAAAGAAAAAATATTGAAGTAATGCCTTGGAACGAATAGAGTTTTGTATCTTGACGATTACTATGCTTGAACTATCTGAATTTTCTTCATAAGGCTCATCAACATTAACTCTACACGAAGAGAATGTGCCATCTGTCGTTCTAAAAAACACATATAATATTTTACCAGATAACGATTATTTAGTTGAAAGTATGTGGAATTATATGTGGCTTGATTAAGTAAACATTACATTTACTTAAAAAAACTATATGAATAATTATGAGTTTATGATAAATAAAACATAGAAATTAAAATTGAGTAGTAATACATACCGACAATGCAATATTGTCATTGCATTGATAGAAAGTAATTGTATCTTAAAACTTGACTCTCAATTGCTGTGTGTTCTCTTTTGAATTATGAAGATTATTTGCGTGAAAAGGAAACATGCTCTATTATTATAGTTGTTTGAAATATCTTCCAAGAAAAGGGAACATAACTACTTTGTAGTTAGTTATTAAGTGGAAAAAACTAACACTTAACTTCCAGAAATAGAAGACAACTTTCGGTTTACAATTGTTAAAGTAGTTAATTTTTAAATGTGTCTTTTCAATGATTTTCTAAAATAGAAGTTTTTATTCCCGTGGATGGATAATAATCATAACAATTCACAAATGAAATATGAGAAGCTAAACCAAATGACACCATTTGATTCATATAGTTAACAAATGACATCCTTCTTGAGTTTATGTCAAAGGCAAAGTGGTCTAAATATTCCAACTCCTTAACAGAAATAATTCTCGTAGACTTTTGATAACATTTTAACCAACTCTTTGAATAACAATTGGTCACAAAAAAATGTTTAAAAGGCAAGTGAGAGATGATATTGAGCAGAATATCATTTGATAGGTTTGATTAACTATCGTAATTATTATAAATTTTTGGTCTCTTTGAACTTATCTTAGTTGAAACAAATTTATGCAATAATATAACAAATAGCAACAATAATTTAACCATCAATTATTTATATTCTTAAACAGACCAACATGAGATTTTTATACGTGTCTTAAGAGTATGATTAGATCAAAAGTAACATTAAACCAAAAGGCACACCAATGTTGAACAAACATTAACAAACATAAATCCTGATTTTTTTAAAGTTCGTCAAAATTACTAAGAAATTTTATACGAATAAGTGTTCGTCAAAGCGAAACCCAAAAAAAATACTCAGATCCTAACCACAAAAAGTATAAATTTCTTGATCTAATAGATTACTTACATGTGTAGCAATTAAGTTTTGAAGATGGGAATAACTCCCGTAGACTTTCGATAAAGTTTTGACCAACTCTTTGAATAACAGTTGGTCCTTAAACAATCCTTAAAAGGAAAGCGAGAGATGATATTGAGCAGAATATCATTTGATAGGTTCGATAAACTGTCGTGATTATTATAAATTTTTGGTCTCTTTGAACTCATCTTACTTGAAACAAATTCCTGCAATAATATGACAAATAGTAACAATAATTTAACCATCAATCATTCATAATTTTAAATAGACCAAGTTTATCAATGAGATTTTTATAAGTTTCTTAAGATTATGATTAGATTAAACGAAACATTAAACCAAAAGGTACACCAATGTTGAACAAACATTAACAAACAATATTTGAAACCTATTATTTAAAATGAGCATAAATCCTAAATGTTTATAAGTTCGTCAAAATTACTAAGAAAACTTTATACACATATGTGTTCGTTAAAGCAAAACCCAAAAAAAAAAACTCAGATCCTAACCACAAAAAGTATAAGTTTCTTGATTTAATAGATTACTTACAGGTGTAGAAATTAAGTTTTGATGATGAGGAACATACAATTCTATGATGATCTTCAATTTTGCACTTTTATGTTTTGTCGAAGAAGGAATCACCGTGAGTAAGAACTGTATAATTTTCATAATTATAGTTAACAATCAAATAAATTTTACATAAATTATAGTAACTAATAGGCATATTGAATTCACTAACAACATGATTAGCAAAATAGTGAAGTACGTAAAGTCAACTGCTAGTGCTTTTCATCTGATTAACTTTTGTTCTCAAGTTTTAGTTATGGTTTCCTATTCTGAACTTTCATTGTTTCGTTACTAAAAATTCTCAACATTAATAAGTGAAAAAAATTCTTTTATTACGGGGTCAATCTACTACAAAAAAATTGTAATTTGACGTTTATTGTCTAAGATTATTAAGCATCTAACACTCATTCATTAAAAATCACAGACAACTACGAAAATTGAATTCATGGCTTTCAGCCATTCATTTGATTTTCTGTTTAATTCTTTAACTTACATTAAAATTTAAATAATTAATTATGAAAACACTTGAAGTGACTTAATTTATTTTGATCATCAAATAAACATGTTTATATAATTATAAATATGCATAATTTTCAAAGATTAATACAGCCAAAGATAATGGCTACAAAATTAAATTTTAAAACTTAGAAAAACATCGACATATAATTATTTTTATTTTTTACCTTCCATGGATAACATTTGATAATTATAAATTAATACTAAAAAAGTATTCAAAATTCAATAAATTTGGCATTTATAATATTAAGAAAGAAATATAATACTAGTAACAAAGATATAAATATTTAAATTAATAATATAACTATACATTAAAAGATAATAGAAATGAGTTACAATGAAAAGACACAATAATAAAAGACGGTTTTCAATACATGTACATTTACAATGAAAAACACACAAAAAATGATATCTTTTCAAATGTATATAAAATTGTAATTTAAAAAGTAATAAAAAACATACAGGGAAGTTACATAAAATGGAATTAAAAAATTACAATGAAAAGACATAATAATAGAAGACATCTTTTCATTTATGTAAAATTATAATGAGTAACACAACAATAAAAAAATGATATCTATTCAAATATAGCTTCCAACAATGATAAGTCGTAACTTTTAAAAATAAACCACTTAAATAATAAAGGATAAAAATCTATATAAAGAGAAGTTATAAAATCTTCAAAATTAGTTACAACAAAATTGACTAAATGTAACCATATTAGATATGTAAAAAATGAATAGTTATTAAGTGTTATATATATTTTATATAGTATAAAATCTGATGTCGTATATTACATTTATAACAAACAAACAATCATTGACAAGATGACATAAAATTGTATTTATAAGAATTAATTTTTCTTAAAATATATTGTCCTTCAAATTTCATATAGCGAATGAGAATGATTGCTCTTTTTCTAATTGATGAATAAATCTTAGGATTACAATACTATTTAAAATGATTAATTTGATGATAAACACTTTTAAAATTTTCTATTTAATATAAAAAATATAGAAGATAACCATATTGCTTGAGGATGATTTTCATACTTCGATCTTAGTAATGCTAATGCAACATCTAAATTTTGTTGAATGCAACCCATTTAAACTGCTTTCATAAAATAAGCGTTGATCTTTCCATATATAATAGATAAGTCTACAATGATTATAAATATAATTATTTTTCAAAATTTTCATTGAAAATTGATATTTCAATTTCTTTAAAATTTTTGCATTGATATCATCACTCCAAATATTTTTGGTTAAATTGATAATTTTAGGTATTTCGTTTATATTAAAATAATGAATTTTGTAAAATTATTTTAAAGTGATAGAATAGTGACATTCATTATAACATAATTAGTAATACATCATAAAATTAAAAAAATAAAATGATGAATAGGTTCAACAAAACTAGTTAAGAAAATAGATTTCAAAAGTAGATATAAATAAATTCCAAAGGTGTGATTGAAGAGATATTATAAAAAGCCACAACCGTAAAATATATGTGTGGTGAAAGACACAATGAAAAGTTACAATAAATTGTCAGAACTATGTAAACTAAAATCTTATATGAAAAGATACAACTGAAAAGACATAACCATACAATGCCTTTATTGAGATTGTTATTATTATTATATTGATAATAGTTAATATGTTCTTTTGAAAATATAAATACTGATTGTTTGTTTCTTAAAGATTTACATTGAGTGTGTGATGCGAAAGAAGAAATTAAGAAATAAGTAAGTTGATGAAATGAAAGAAAGTAGAAGAGAGAATCGAGCTACTAAGCCATGGTCTCTCAGAGCTACAGAGAATCGATCTACTGGACCGTGGTCTTCCAATGTTGGACTGCAGTGGATTGATAGGAGCTACTAGGCCAAGGTCTTCCAGTGTTGGACTGACAGGTTTATTCAAGATTATAAACCACTGACGAGGTAGGGAGAATCAAGCTACTGCGCCGTAGTCTCCCAATGAAAAGGGTTCTGGAGCCATCAGAGAGAAGATGGTTGAACAAATGTTTGTATGTGAATAGTCTTGCTTCAGGCAAGTAGAATTCTTTGGGTGTCATAGCTTGTCATACAAAGAATGACTATATGTGTGTTGTTTGATTATATGCTTTTGAATATACGATGTGTGAGTTAAGATGGTGTTATTGTGTTTCAGTAGACAAAAATAATCTCCTCACTCAGTAACTTATTGCTCACCCCTCAATTTCACCATTTTCTAGAATTCTTGTTAAGATTTTATTCGTTGGTGGATATTTAAAGAGATAATTTTTTGGAAAGACCAAAGAATAATATGTTGTCTCTTAAGATCGGGAGCGGGATGTTACAGAATTACTCGTAAATTCATTAATTATCTTGGTAAGATATGCATTATCTGCTAACTTATATGTAATACATGTTAATACATTCACTATTTTCTTACTTATATATATATATATTATCCGTTAAATTATTTTTATCTGCTAACTTATGTGTTTACTTGTTAACACGTATATTACCTGAGTAATATAGATATTATCCGCTTACTTATATAAAGTACTCATTAAGTCATATATTAGATGTTAAGAAATTTTTTATTGGTCAAATATATCTATTATTTTTAATCATTTTTCTTTTCCTTTGAGATCCCAACAAAATTGAAACAAAAGTCCGTCATGGAGGGCGAGATTCTGAATTCCACCTTAATGAAAGATTTTCTCTTAGGGTTCAACCTAGATTTAAGAGATTTGATTTTTGATTCTTTTTTTTTTAAAGAGAAAATTTCACAGAAATTAAGATCTTATTTTATAAGATTTAGAGATATCGATGTGAGCTGATTTTCTAAAAAATCAGGTGTAATAAAGTAGAAAATAATCTAAAGGGAGAAGTTTGGAGAAGAAGAAGGAAAGGAGAAGAGAGGGAACATGAGAAGATTGGAGAAGAAGAATATAAGGAGAAGAGAGAGAACATGAGAGAAAGGAAAGAGAGGGGGCAAAAAAACTTATGTATTACAATAGTAACCTATGAATTATAGAGTACGTGGTTAGCTAATTAATATAAGTTTGTGTATATTGATTCAAATTTCTTTTTATTATATATACCATAAAATTCACTCTTTTTTAATCTCTTAAATTTTAGTTGGATATAGTTTAAAGCAAAAAAAGAAAGAAAAATGATACCACTATTATTGCTGTAGAGTGAAGATTGTGTAGCCTGACAAAGATAAATGAGGTTAGTGAATATGCTTTCAAGCTAAGATTTTTCCCATTTTCTCTTGGGGATAAGGCACACATATGTGAGAAGCACTAACCATGAGGAACTATCACTTTATGGGATGAGTGCAAGAAAAATTTCCTTGCTAAGTTCTTCACTAATTCTAGAACTGTGCCATTTCTAGCTTTGTGCAAAAGAATTTGGAGTCATTCTCAGAAGCTTTGGAGCGTTTCAAAACTTACCAATCTAGTGTCCTCATCATGGGTTTATCACTGAATCATTGCTTAACACACTCTACCGCATCGTTTCCCTAAGATCAACATGCTATTAGAAACATCTAGCCATGGTAATATCTTGAATAAGGATGTTAATGATGGCTAGGAATTAGTGGAGAACCTTGCACACACTGATGAAAAATATGGAGAAGACTATTACCGTAGTGTGATGGGTATAGCTTATTTTGATCCAGCGAGCAGAAAAGAGCTTAAAGCTTTGCATGAAAAAATGGACAAGCTGCTTTTGGTGCATCAGAATCCAGTCCACCTTTTGTGTGAGTATGATCATGTTTAGGAAAAGAAGGACGATCAAGTTGAAAAGGTTACTTTTATGCAGAATCAAAGAGGAGGTTACAATCAATACAACATCTACAAGCAGAACCTGAACCTCTCCTACAAAAATACCAACGTTGCTAACCCCCAAGACCAAGTATACCCATCCAAAATCCAACCGTAGACCAAAACTTATGTGCCTAAGAAACAATACCACTAGAGTTTCCAACCAGCTTCAACCATGCCATGAGGTTATGAAGTACAAGCTCATCCGGCTACTCAACAAGCTCATGAGGTTATAGATTTGCTCCAACAAATTCTCTAGGGTCAGAATACTACTGTGACTGAGTTGACAAAGAAGTTTGCTGAGGTGCACACACAAAGATTGATGCTTCTCATAATGACCTCAACTGCAAGTTTGAGACATTAAATGGAAGGCTTAAGTATGTTGAGAGTCAACAAGCCTCGTCTTCTACTGTGAAGACAACTGGGCAACTTCCTCATAAAGCGGTTTAAAATCCCAAGGATTATTATGCCAGTGCCATCACTCTAAGAAGTGGACATGAGTTGCTTATTCGTATAGAGAGTGCTAAGGATACTAAGGATACTAAAGCTCAGGAAGGGGAGGATAGCCTAATCAAGGATAAGGCTGAAAAATCAACTCCAAATGTCAAATGCCAAACTTGACCAGCCTTCTTGACTTGAAGGTGGTCGAGTGCAACCTTCTATAGAAAAAGTCTCGCCTAAAGTCTTTCCTAACACGCAACTAGACCTGATGGTGGTTGAGTTCATTATTTTGATGCTAAAATATCGTCACCTCCTCAGGAAAAGAACAAACCATTTGTTCCCCTGCTTTATAAACCCCAATTGCATTTTCTCCAAAGGTTTAAGAAGGATCTGATTGAGAAGTATACAACTCTTTTTGATAAGAAAATGCATGATATTGAGCTTAAGGCCCCTATATTGGATGCTTTTATGTTGATGCCTCCTTACCAGAAGTTTCTTAAACATGCAGTTAAGGAGAGAACAAAAGAGGTTGCACTACAAGAAAACACTAATTTAACAACGCCCTTTTACAACGTTTTAGGGACGTCATAAATTAGGGATGTATTGCCAACACTTTTACGATGAAATAGAAGTTTGTTATAAAGGTGTAGTAAATTTACAACGAAAACCTTCTTTGTAAAAAAGTTGGTATTTTACGACGAATTTACAACCTATTAACATGTTTGAACTGATTCGTTGTAAACGCGTCCCCAATTTGCAACACGCTTATGACGAAGTTTATTTGCAACGATTTAAAGACGAATTTGGAAATTTGGTAAACACAATTTTCGTGATACGTAATTGATTTTTTTACAAATCTAAAATACGTCGTAAAAAAAGTCTCAAAATATTTGTTTTCGTTGTAAAAACGTCGTTAATTTGCAAGTTGTTTACGATGAATTCTCTTTACAACGATTTAAAGACGAAATGTGAAATTAGGTATTTGTTAAAATTAAGTTCGGTTTGTTGACATTAAGTTCAGTTTGTTGGAATTAAGTTCGGTTTGTTGACATTAAATTCGGTTTGTTGACATTAAGTTCGGTTTGTTGAAATTAAGTTTGGTTTGTCGAAATTATATTCGGTTTGTTAAAATTAAGTTCAGTTTGTTGACATTAAATTCAGTTTGTTGACATTAAGTTCGGTTTGTTGACATTAAGTTTCGGTTTGTTGAAATTATTAGTTCGGTTTGTCGAATTTAAGTTTGGTTTGTCGAATTTAAGTTCGGTTTGTTGATATTAAGTTCGGTTTGTCAAATTTAAGTTTGGTTTGTCGATATTAAGTTCGGTTTCTTGAAATTAAGTTCGGTTTTTTAAAATTATAAGTTTGGTTTGTTGAAATTAAGTTCGGTTTGTTGAAATTAAGTTCAGTTTTTTAAAATTATAAGTTTGGTTTGTTGAAATTAAGTTCGGTTTGTTGAAATTATAATATAATCCTAATTATTATAAAGTTTGAATTCTAATTCTTATACGTTTGAATTCTAATAAGAAAAAGTTTGAAAAACAATACGATTAAACAGATTAATTTCTAAGAATTTTAACAAATCGAATTAATCATTTCAATAAACCGAACTTAATTTGAACAAACCAAACTTAATTTTAATAAACCAAACTTAATTTCAACAAACCGAATTTAATTTCAACAAACCGAACTTAATTTCAACAAACCGAACTTAATTTCGTCGTAACAAACCTTAAACCCTAAACACTAAAATGTTTCATCGTAAAAGCGTTGCTAATTTACGACGTTGTAAGTTTACAACGCGTTTACAATGAGTTTAATTTATTCGTTGTAAAAGCGTTGCTAATTATGACGTCGTTACGACGTTGTACGTTTACAACGCGTTTACAATGAATATAATTAATTTTTTTGTTGAGATTATAAGTTCGGTTTGTCGAAATTATAAGTTCAGTTTGTTGAGATTAAGTTCGGTTTGTTGAGATTAAGTTCGGTTTGTTGAGATTATGTTCGGTTTGTTGAGATTAAGTTCAGTTTGTCGAAATTATATTCGGTTTGTTGAGATTAGTTCGGTTTGTCGAAATTATAAGTTCGGTTTGTTGAAATTCTAATTCTTATAAGTTCAAATTCTAATTCATATAAGTTCAAATTCTAATTCTTATATGCGGCACAATACGATAAAAAACTCCTTCTTCTTGTTGGAAGGATTGTCACGGTTCTTCTCAAGGATATAGTCGATTATAATATTTGTAACATCATTTTCTAAAATCATCTCGATGGTATCTTTACCAGGTGATTGAAGAACCGAACTTATAATTTCAACAAATCCTAACTTATAATTTCAACAAAACCGAACTTAATTTCAACAAACCAAACTTAAATTCGACAAACCGAACTTAAATTCGACAAACCAAACTGAACTTAAATTCAACAAACCAAACTTAAATTCGACAAACTGAACTTATAATTTCAACAAACTGAAATTATAATTTGCGGGTTTTACAAAACTGAACAATTCGTTGTAAATGCATTGTAAACATCTAACATCGTAACGTAGCAATGCGTTTATGATGAAACAGAAGTTCGTCGTAAACGAGTTGCCACGTTACGACGTCATTATGATGTTGTATGTTTACAACGCGTTTACGACGAATTCCTCGTAAACGCGTTGTAAACGGCCAATGCGTTTACGATGCAATTGAATTCTATATAAACCCACGAGAATTCTCAGTTTCCTTGCCATTTCCTCTCTTCCCTTTCTCTCTCTAAGGTACTTCTCTCTTCATTCTCTCTAGATTTTCTCTAATTTTATGGAATTAGGATAGATAAAATAAGGATATATGGAATTAGGATAAATAGAATTTAGTAATTAGGATGTAATTTAGATTTTAGAATATAATTAAGATTTCTCTGTTATCGTAGATTATTAATTGATTGATTTTCTTATTATTGCAGATTTATCTATGGCTCCCCGTAAGCATACATGACGTGTCCACTACAGCGATATTAACAACGTGTCAAAACCTCGGGCTCCGGACTCCAGCCCAGAGAGATGTCGAATTAAACCAAAGAGTGACTGAGGAGCAAGAAGTCCGTAGTGCGGATTTGTTTGACGAAATTTTACGATAAATATTTGTATTTTTAATGTTTTTGTAAAATTTTTTTAAATATTTTATAAATATCATAAAACCAAAATTTTAAATTTAAA
Source organism: Lepidium africanum (assembly GCA_900406405.1). Classification (NCBI taxonomy): domain Eukaryota; kingdom Viridiplantae; phylum Streptophyta; class Magnoliopsida; order Brassicales; family Brassicaceae; genus Lepidium; species Lepidium africanum. The sequence goes on from OVAX01001089.1 coordinate 45,119, forward strand.
AAATTTTCTAAATTTTTAATTAAATCCTAAATAATTTTATTTTTTAAAAATAATTTTCCGCGTTTGTCCCTAATTTGTCGTAAATAGATTTCGTCCCCAATTCATTGGGAAGAATTAGTCCCTATTTCGACATAAATAAACGTCTCTAATTCTTTGTAAAATTGGTCGTCCTTAATTAGTTGTAAAATTGGTCGTCCCTAATTCGTCTCTAATATTGGCGTTGTAACTTCGTCGTAAAATTGGCCATCCCTAATTCGTCCCTAATACTGTCGTTAATTTTACGACGCATTAACGTCGTTTATTTTATGACAAAGCTACAACGTTTGTTTTTTCTCCTAAAATTCACAACACTTTTACGACACACCCTTTACGACGAATTTACAACGAATGTCTGGTCTTGCAAATTTACCAACGAATTTACAACGAATATCTTGTTACGACGATCATGATAAAATGAAATTCATTTCGTCCCTAATTCGTTGTAAAACCTATTAGCAACGAATTAAGGACGAATATAGGCGTTGTAATATGTATGTATTCTTGTAGTGTTGAGGGTATGGTAGTGCTTACTTACGAGGTTAGTGCCATTATCTAAAAGAAAGTGGTGCCAAAGAAGCTTGATGATCTTGGCACGTTCACAATCACTTACTCACTAGGACCTTTATCTTTCAGTAATTACTTATGCGATATTGGTACATCCATCAGCCTTATGCCACTTTCTATTGCACAAAAATAGGGCTTCAACAAATACAAGTCTTGCAAAATATTGTTGGTTTTGGCTGATAGGTTAATGAGGATTCCTCATGGTATTTCGGAGGATGTACCTGTCAAAGTTGGACGTGTGGAAATCCCAACCGATTTTGTGGTTTTGGAGATGGATGAAGAGCCTAAAGACCCATTACTCTTTAAAAGACCTTTTTTGGCTACTGATGGTGTAGTAATTGATGTGCAAAAGGGTGAAATTGAGCTGAACTTGGGGAAAGAATTCAAAATGAAGTTCAACATTAAGGATGTAATAAAGTAGCCAACCAATGAGGGTCAGGTTTTCTGGTTCAAGAGAGAGATGCTCTAGCTGATGATGAGTTATTGGAGAAATGAGGATCAATTGCAAGTTGCTTTAACTAAGTTAATGCTAATAAGTATTTGAGGAAGGAAGCTGAGTGTTATTGGAAACTTTTGGATACTCACTAGCCGGTTAATAGGTCAGTCGTGATTGAAGAGTTAGTTGAAGCAAGTTCTAAGGTTAAGGTATCAATTGGGGAAGGTTCAATCTCACCAAGCCGAGAATTGACAGTATTTGCACCAAACTCGACCACCACACTTGACCTGCTAGTGGTCAAGTCCACTTATTCAATAGTTAATAACGACTGGTCTGAACTCAAAACGCCTAAAATAGAGCTAAAACCACTCCCAAGTGGGCTAAAGTACGCTTTCTTGGTTCTTAATTCTACTTATCCAATGATTGTCAATGATGCTTTGAATGATGATGAGCTGAATATATTGTTGACTAAGCTTAAACGATTTAGGAAAGCTAGATATTCTCTTAATGACATTATAGGCATATACCCTAGCTTCTGCACTCATAGGATACATTTAGAAAATGATCCTATTATAGCATAGAGCCCTAGAGGAGGTTGAATCCCAATCTTAAGGAGGTAGTGAAATAGGAAATCATTAAGTTGTTAGATGTTGATCTGATCTTTCCCATTTCTGATAGCAAGTGGGTTTCTCCAGTTCATTATATCCCTAAAAAAGGAGGTATTATTGTGGTTAAGAACGTGAAAAATGAATGGATTCCTACGAGAACAATCACAGGGTATATGATGTGCATTGACTATAAAAGGCTTATTTTTGCTACTAGGAAGGATCATTTTCCACTGCTTTTCATTAATCAAATGCTAGTAGGATTAGCCAATCATCCTTATTATCGTTTTCTACACAGATCTAGTGGTTCTATCAAATCTCTATACATCCGGATGACCAAGAAAATACTACATTTACTTGTCTCTATGGCACATTTGCGTATAAGAGAATGCCTTTTGGTTTGAAGTAATGCACTTGTTACTTTTCAACGTTGCATGACATCTATATTTTCAACATTGCATAACATCTATATTTTCAAATATGATCGAGGAGATGGTTGAAGTATTCATGGAAGATTTCCTTGAAGGTTTTTGGCTTGTAGAAGCCACTTGCACCATCTGGTTTTCAAGAGATTTAAATTGAGAAGCTATGCTATTAATTCTTCCTTGAAGCTCGTTATACCCATTATCCATCTTGGTATTCACTTCATCAAAATTTTGGTTAATGTTCACTTGACCCTTTGCGTGTAGATCCACGAGTTGAGCTAACATGCTCTTGACCTCTGGGTCTTGAGATGGATGGGTGGAGCTGTTGGGTTGATAGGCTTGCTGATTGTTCCCTTAATAGGGCTGCTTGACATAGTTATGTTGGTTGCCCCCTTATCCTTGGCTCAAATAGTTTTTTGTTGATATTGTTTTCCTTGAGGTGGTTTATGTGGGTAAACTTGGTTTTTCCATAGTTCTGGTTCCTATATTATCCTTGGTAATTACCATTGTTACCCACAAAGTTAAATTCCTCTTGAATCTCCTCAAAGCCCTCAAAGTCTTCTTCTTGATTACTTGGTTGTCCCATATCAACTTCACCAACAAAGTATGGTCAGATCTTGTCACTAAGCTCCATGATCTTTTGTTCTCCAATGCTCGGCTCTTTAGTGGTTAGATCGTAGTCTTCTTTGTCGCATGCATCACATGGAGCTAGATTCTCAACTAACCACTTCCCTTGTGTGGTTGTGAGATTGGAGAAGCATCCTTTGCTTGCTGTGTCCAGTGCTCGTTGGACGGTCTCATTCACCCCTTGAAAGAAGACACCCAACAGATTTTCCCTAGACACGCCATGATGAGAGCAACTCCTAGTGTGTCCTTTCAACCTTTTCCAAGCTTCATGAAAACTCTATGTTCCTCCTTGCCTGAAGCTTGTGATATCGTTTCTTAGCTTGGCTAATTTTTGCTTCGAGAAAACTTGGTGACAAATTCCCTCTTCGTTTTCCCAATTGGAGACTAAGTCTGATTGGATGTTCTTATCTCATTGAGATGCGTTGTTCCCCAAAGAGAATGGGAACAAGATCATCTTCATAGTGTCTTCACAAACATTATTAATACTCACAGTTGTACACAATCTATCAAATTGGTCAAGGTGATCGTGAGCATCTTCCAACGACACCCCGTTGTACCTATAGTTTTGAACTATGTTGATCAAGCTAGACTTCAACCAAAGTTATGATTATGGATAGGAAGGACATGAATCCCTAGTCTAGCTTCCTGCAAATTGGGCTCATCAAAAGCTCCAATCAGTATTTCCTCATGCGGTCCATATGGAGTAGTAGCAGGTCGTGCTCATTACCGTTCTCATTGTGATGTGAAACCTTAGGTTGCTCATTCTTTTGGTCAGCTATACCCAAACGAGATATGTGGTCCTCTCGTTCCTTTGCTCGTCGCTTTCTAGCAAGTCTCCTACACTCTCTCTCAAGATAAACAAATCCAAACCATTATTATTGACTTTTCTTTGGTGGCTTCGAGTTTGCATACACCTACAAGAGGGCAAAGAAAATAACAAGAGATTTAAGTAACAAAGAAATAAAATGCTTTAGTCGAAAATCTATCCAAACTGAAAAGGCTAGTTACATCGACTCCCCGACAATGGCACCAATTTGATCGCTCGCTTTTGTACACAACCAAATAAATACAACAATACAAACAACTAGTCATTGGTTGCACTTGAGGTTCGAATTCACGAGGAATCTAGAACTAACGCAGTCCAGTTACAACAAATTGACTAAAGCGAGAGCAAATAGATATTGTTTGATGAAAACAAAGACTAAAAACTTAAATAAAAATAAGGCAAAGAAACAAGCAAGATTAAATTGACAAAAGCAAGGATCTAAGGTTAGGCAATCTGATCTAGGAGATGACAATATATTCAATTAAGTAAAGGGTTCTCACACAAACACTATTCTTGGACATGAAGCACATTCAATCTAGGCTAATCCACTCTTGTGGCACCAACTCTTTTACAAGAAATAGGGAAACAAAAACTCTTGTTTGTCAACCTAAAACTTGACAAGACTTAAAACCTAGTTCACGAAGACTATTTTCCACCCTAACACTCAGCTCTCGCTGGGTAGGGAAGGATAATCCACAAGAAGGTTATCTCCATTATATTATCGAACACCTCTCGGGCGATGAATTTCTACATTAAAGGTTACTAGCTGATCTAAAAAACCTAGCATTAAGTGCATCTGAAGTCGAGGATCTATAGATTTAGAAACCCTAACAACAAGAACTTATCATCAAACCCTTAGATCTACCTAACCTTCAACCCATTAAGTGACTACTCACTAATTTTCAAAACAACTCAAAGCAATGGATAAACATGATTGAAAGGCTAAAGATAAGAGGTAAAGAAATTAAGAAGAAACTCTTACTGGGAAGATAAAACACAAGATGATTCATAAATCCATAGAAATCCTTCAAAATCTTCTCTAAATCTTCAACACAACAAACCAAATGATAAAGATTTGAAAAGTTGCAAATAAAGTGAAACAAATTAGTTGGTGGCTTAGACCAAGGGTCCATGCCCTTAAATAGTGTTAGAAACAAATCTTAAAACGTGCTGGGTGTGGCCAACATCTCGCCCAGGTTCAACGACTTTAGCTGTGGTCATTTGGGCATCGGCCGCTGTCCATATTGGATTAGCCAAAGCCTTTCTTGGATTGGTTGTGATCCAGAGTGGATCGATCAATCTGCAGTCATTATTCTCTCCTCGGCCTTGGTTCTTCCTTCTTTCTCTGCCCTTCTCCTCTTTGCTCCACCTTTCTTGCCATCTTTCCTCTTCATGCTTCAAGGCTTCATCCTCATTCCATTACCGAAGTTCCAAACATCTAATCCTAGACTCTAAGAATGCAAAATGAATGGAAACTACTTTAAATTGGGTGATTATACAATCTAAATGATGTAAACGATGCATGTGAAAGTAGTAAATTACAGTGTATATCATAATACTTGGAGGGGATCACGACCACTAAAAGGGAGACATTAGAATCAACTCGGAAGGAAATGATGCAGCCAACCATCTCTGGGAACTACTCAGAGATGAGAAGCTTAGTGCCACATAACTCAAACAAGAAGAGCATTAAAGTATACCATATGATGCTTTATAGCACCACGATTTGCACCCTTAATGATAGGTGCCTCGGAGGAGATATCCTCGGATATGGACTTAAGAGAAGATCACAGTGAATTGATCCTCAGATATGGACTTAAGAGAAGATATCGGTAAATCGATCATCTCAAGAACTAGCGATAAAGAGAAATGATAGATTTTTGTTGTCGAATCCTTAAACAACACACGACATAGCTAACTTGAATCCACAAGTTACTTGTTAAATTATTGGCTTCCATCTCAAAACCAATTGGAATTGAATGGAAATGCCGTAATCATATATATAGTAGATTATAATGCTCCCAACTTTCGATGTGGGATAATTACATTCTAACACACCATTTCGAGATGTTAGGTTGTATAACCGAACATCTTGAAATACCACAACATACGTGTCAGCATCATATAAGCATGTTAGGACGTGCTCACTCTCATGGCATTAACCTCTATTCTAAGCAAAGAACCAAGCTAAACTCTCATTTACCAATTCATTAAACACAAGCTAACTAAGACCACTAATCCTCTAAACATCATCAAACGAAGGCCTAGGAAGAATAGCTCTAATATAGTTCATTCTGGAATTTAATCGAACACCTCTCGGGCAAAACAATTCCTAGCATCATTCTTCATTTGATAAAGATGAATCAAGCATTACAACCACCTAATTAGAAGGAAACTAACAACCTAAGCATCATTGAACAATAACCAAGCCCTAGATCTAGCCAAATCCTAAAACCATTCTAGGTAACTACTCACACGTCATGGAATTGAAAACAAAAGAAATAAATGAGATAATGATGAACATAATGAAATAGAGATGAGATTAGCAAAGAAATTATTTAATAGATTAAAAAAATGATCCAAGATTTAATTATCCAAAAGGGTCTCAAAGTTTCTCTCAAATCTCTCTCTAAAAATGTCTTAGAAGTTAAGCAAAGAAAAACTTAAGAACAAACAACATTGAATGAAAATAGAGGCTCAGCTTAGTTTAATGATCTAATTCTATGTATTTATACCCATTGGAATTAGGGTTAAAAAACCATGAAAGCAAACCAGGTTGACCCGGGACAAACCAAGTCAAACCATAAAAAAGTTGAAAAATATCAAGTGTGGTTCGTGGTGTCAGACCATGGGTCGAGGCATCGGGTCGAGGCTTTTGTAATCCAAATGGCAGCATCAGACAACAGGTCATCGAGGCTTCATGTCGAGGTCGTGGCCACAAAGTGGCATCAGACGTTGGCATCAGGTTGCGGGTTGAGGCTTCATCACTGGGGCTTAAGACACATTCGGTTGACCGCGGCCATCTGACATATGTCCGATGCCAGGTCGCGGATCCTTGGCTGCTTCGTGTTGACCAAGGCCTTCAGACGGATTTCCAAGGCCAGGTCGCGGGACTCCAATTGCAATCCGTCAATTGCGGCCTTCTACAGAATGGTCGAGGCAAAGCTGCAGATCTTCGGATGCAACCCGTCTACCGCGGCCTTCGGCCATTTGGTCAAGGTCTGGTCCCAATCCACCTTTGTCTATTTTTCTTGCTTCAATCCATCCCCTTTTCATGTATTCTTCATCCCATAAGGTCCAAACCTCCATGTTAATGTCTCCAATCACCTAAAAAGACTAAAAAACACGAAAATATGCAAATGCATGACCTAAGGACACTAATGCATGAATTATACACAAAGTGAATCTAAAATGATACTAAATGCAAACTATACAAATGAATATTATGCAAAATGATGATAAAAATCATGCCAATAAACACACATATCAACTCCTTCGGACTTGCCTTTTGCTTGTCCTTAAGCATACAAACTACAAGACCGAAGAAGAGGTTGTAAGTGGGAACTCAAAGCCAAAGCAAGCATGATCCAAAGTTAAGCTCAATAACCAAGTTAGTAATTCTAGGAAGCAAAGTGAGCAAGTCTACTTAAAAATCTTAGCCATACTCATCGTAACTCAACTTAAATCCAACCTCAATCTACACAATGCATTCAAATCAACCAACCCTTTTAACATTCATTAAATTTCAAAACCATGAATCATACTATGCAAATTCAATGAACTCATTTGGTCAAAGGAAAGGTTAAGAGATAAAAGTGATCTCTTCATCCATGGGGTTCAATGTGTTCAATGCAAGGATCTCTCAATGAATGAAATGAGCTTTAGAAGAAAGCTAAAGGTAAAAGCTAATCTATGCATACAAATATAGACTCCCATCTACCCACATATACAAAATCAAACATAACCCAAAGCTACAATTAATCCCAATGATCCTATTTTTCTATCCATTCTCTCAAGGGAAGTCTCACTTCCTTTTCATTCCTTTTTGGATCAAATCACAACTTCTTTGCTTCATTACATTCTAAGGAGAGGGGTTTAACTTGTAGTACATCTAGCGGGTTTGGTTTTCCTTTAATCTATGGTCCTCTTTTTTTTTTCTATCTTTTCGTTTCATTTAATTCTCCATAACCACTTAAACCATTTATTGCTCCGAAAACCCTTTACTCTACCCTTTTTACTTCACTTTACATTCTTTTTCTCTCCTATACAAATGTTTGAATACTTCTTCTTTTGATCCTTTTTTCCAACCTTTTCCAGATGTTTCCTTTTAAGCTCAAAATACATACACACTCACACACAATATCAACTTACCACCTAGTCTTATCCAGTTCAAAAAGCGTGAATCTGGAACTACATGAGAAGCTATCTTTGTCGGCTCAGACCTAACACTTTCTACCAAGCTCATTCCAAAAATTAAACACACACAAACAATGATGGCTTGAAAGAAGGCTACGCTAAGGGTGTGGAAACCAATACATTAAATAAATTGGCTACTTGGATCTCAAAGAGTGGTGCAATGATATAAGAAATCTAAGTATGTATAAGTAAATCCATGAGTTCAAATGCAATACATAGCATGATAATTGAGAGTCAATATTAGGTTCCAATAGATAAGGCTGGCATCAAATCAAAGCATGTTTCAACTAAGGTGAACCTAGAATCAAAAATTGCAAGCATGGTTCAATCTTACCTTTGGACTAGCATTTTATGCATTAAACAACTATTAACTAGGGCATTGAACATAGCAAATGAATCATCTAGCTTATATAGGCATTATCATCATTGTTGCCATGCAATCCTATATGATTCTAAATCAATCCTAGATGAAATTCCAATGCAAATTACATGCTTATTTTTGTGCTTGTTCGAAATTTTTTTATGCAAAATCAAAAAATGACTCAAGAAATGGAAAAAGCAACACAACTCAAATGACATTGACAACTAGGTCCACTCCCCCGGACTTACATCTCACCGTCTCGGTGAGAAAGTAGATTCAAGGAAGAGAGACCTCAAAAACGAAACAAAAAATGCAAAGTAAAACGAAAACTATATACAAAAGTTGGTGATTGGTACCTTAAATAGTGAGTGATTGATAACAGGCTTTTACACCCGCTGTGTTATCAAATCCTTATAGCATATAAGGTTATTGAATGATGAGATCCTCCTAGGATTGAACTCTGCAAAGGCTGCTGGATTTGATGAATGGATGAGTTGAACTCGTGAGTTAATGTGTTGAATATGAATCCGTGGGGTTGAGGATGGATTTGGCAACGTGAATGGATTCAACGCAGCTGGAGGTGATGATTAGACAATGAAAACGTGAAGATGAAGTTGCTGGTGGATGACCACGATGATGATGGTGATGCTGCAGGTGGTTCACGAAGAAGAAGATGATGCAAACGTGAGTTGCAGGTGGTGGTGAAGATGCTGAACTTGTGATTTAGATGACGTGAAGTTGAAGGTGAACTCGTGAATTAGGGCTGCTGGAAACGTGATAGATGGTGATGATAATCGAAGGGGTTTAATGGATAGAGAATTCAAGGGATTAGATG
>OVAX01001090.1:0-54238 GCA_900406405.1 Lepidium africanum
TATCACTTGTCCGTTTGAGACTTTAATTTCTGATATTTCTTTCTTATTCTAAGCTTATGAAATTTGTACCTTGAGCCTATATAAGCTCATCCGTTTCTTTTGTTAGATAAACAAGTTTTCATCAAATAAACAAGTATTTCTTTCAAGCATGTGTCATGAGCTTTGGCCATCTTTATCTCCTTGAGGATTCGAGAGAAAGAGTCGAGATCAAGTCTTGTGAGGATTCCAAGCTTGATTGGACCGAGATTATCAAAGGAATCATCACCCTCCGTTCTGGTTCTGATTCGCCCATTTCCACCCAAACTAGTTCTCATAAGAATCGACTCATCAAGGTCTTCCCGCGAGTCCATATTCGAGAGTTCCTCCTCCGAGGCACCCATAACACTGTATCCTCAACCTAATGCACATTAACCACATTCATTACGTTCTCCTTACTAGGTCCATTTTCGCGCGAACCATTTTTCTGGGAATGCGGCTCTGATTCAATAGCCAAACCTTGAAATCACTTTTTCACCAAAGTAAAACTCTCTTGAACCCTCGGAATCACAGCAACAGTACTGGGCGGATAAAATGCAGCCTCCACTCTTCCATTCTCCACCTCTTTCGGTACTTGTGAGCAAGACTGAACTTGACGGCCATTGATTCCACATCGAGTACATATATTAGATAAGCCCTCATAAGACACGATAAAACGATCCCCTTTCACTATGATAGAACCTTTCAAAGGTCTCGACAAGTCCACTTCCACACACATTCTTGCAAAGCGGCCTCTCATGAAGTTAAAAGTGTTATAATAACAGGTTTGCCAATTCCACTAGCAATTCCCAAATGGATGATATCATGATAAAGATTCGCTGGTAAACGTTCGACATGAACCCACACCGGAGTCGTACTAATCTTAGTATGGGATGGATCAAAAGATGTTGTCCATGCTTGTGTCAGAAGGTAGCTCCCAAACATCCTCTAGGGGCCTCAAGTCAAAGCCGCGAGATAGTCCTGCTCATATCCAAATCAAACCAAGAAGAAATTACGTGGTAAGTCAATGATATACCTCAATTTTTACCGGTTTTGAGCTCATTTATTCGTTTGTTTCCAGAATCTTTGTTTGCATTTTAGAGTCTTTTCAGGTGGAAAACGTGAAGAATTAGAATGACACCGATGGAGTTACGTTTGGAAGGATTTGGAGAGTTTTCTGGATTTAATTTTCATTGAATTTTAGTGATTCTTAAACAGAAACTCGGTTTTTTCATTAATTTCTGATTCCCAACCATAGAAAACATGTCCTGATCCTAATTTCCCTTTTTTCCGCAAAACGACTTTGATTGATCAGTCTGCCTATGACCGATCGATCTCAAGTACTATTCTTTGATAGGCAACAGACCGATCGATCTTCGTATGCATCGATCGGTCTTATTTTTTCTGTTTTTTTTTGTTTTTATCTTTGTAGACTGATCGATCTATGTATGGATTGAAGAGTTGCCATGGGTTGAAGTGTTGCAACGAGATTTAGCTCAACTAAGGAGGTAGCATGAACAGCCTCAACATTGAGTCATTGGAGATATGGATACCCCTCACACTTACTACTATAACAGATCGGCTATTCGGCCCCCACTAATCCAGAGCAAGACTACAAGATCAAACCTCAGCTGATTGGATTAGTGAAGCAGTACGTCTTCAATGGTCTTCCAGGAGAGAACTCTGTGGATCACATTGAGAACTTCAAAGATATGTGCAGTATCACGAGTTCGAATGGAGTCCCTGCGGACTATGTCAAGTGTTAGATCTTTCATCACTTTCTGACAAGGCTTTGAGATGGTTGCGGTCTTTACCTCCAGATTCACTCAATATTTGGGAAGAAGTCAGAGTAGCGTTTTTTGATCAATTCTATACAAAATCGAATATTGCAGCTTTGAGAGCAAAGATCTCAGCATTTCAGCAGCGTTCCGGTGAATCTTTGAACGAAGCTTGGGAGTGTTTTAAGGTGTACCAGTGAGACTGTCCACACTACGTTTATTCAGATAAGCAGTTGCTTAATACCTTCTATGGTATAATTGAGCAAGAACTCTCTTAATGTTGCAAGCAATGAAGACTTCATGACTAACACTAGAGATGAAGCCTTCACTCTCATCGATAACTTGGCAGCAAGTTCTGGTAGTCACTGTCCACAGTACGACCGAGGAAGAAAGATTAATAGCATGGAGATTCAAAAGATTGATGAGATTGTTGAGAAGCTCGATATACTCATCAAGGCTAATCAGAGAGGTGTACTTCAGCTGGATGACAGTAGGGAAGTGGCTTAGGTTCAGAATGAATTCGATATGCCAGAGGAGCAGAGGGAAGTTGATTACGTCAACTAGCAGAACAGGGGACCAAATCCGAACTATTGGTCTTACAGGAGCACGAATGTGGAGAACCCACAGGATGTCATTTTTCCAGCTCCTACAATGCCTCAAGGACCGCTTTTCCAAGAGAAACCTTTTATACAGAATTCTGGTCAGAGATGGAATAACCAGATACCATACGCTCAGAACGTAGGAGGTAGCAATTGGCAAAAACCTTACAAGCCATTTCAGCAGCAGCAAGCACCGCCACAACAAGCTCCAACGAGCTCTTCAAGAACTTCAAATGATGAGATCAAGGCTTTGATCCAGCAGCTTGCAACTAAGTTGTAGACAACCACAAGAGAACTCAACACAAAGGTTCTTACCTGGAAAAGCTGAGAAGAATCCGAAGGAGTCTTGCAACGTTGTTAAGACCGAGGAGTCTACTGAAGGTAAAGAGACGAGTAAGGAGAGCAAGTATAAACCTCCAATTCCTTTCCCAAAGGAGCTTACTAAGCTAGAAGATCAAGGGGAGTTCACTATACCTTGCATTCTTGGGAATTTGATCTTTAGTGGTGCACTTTGTGATTCTGGTGCAAGCGTTAATGTCATCTCTTAGAGACGATGAAGAAGTTGGGTATTGGTTTGATGTAGGAGCACAACTCATCTATCTCGTTTGGGGACGCCACTTCCAAGAGGCCAAAGGGGTGATTGACTAATTTTATGCTTCTTATTGGAAACTGCAAGGTTCCAACTGATTTCATGGTAGTTGAGATGGCTAGAGATGGTGCAATTCCAATCTTGTTAGGAAGACCATTCCTAAACACAGCTGGAGCTAGACTTGATTTCCACAACAAGAAGGTTGTGCTGGAGAACGTTGATAAAGAAGTCTCCTACGTGTAGAATGATAAAAGTTTCTGCTGAAAAAAAACAGTGTCGGAAGTTGGAGACTTAACTTCTACAAAAATGAGAGATTGTGAACTTGAGTATGAGTCAGATGAAGAGTACAGTGTTTGTCGAGAGCTACAGGAGGATTCAGCTGAGTTTGACAACACTAGTATCCTTGGTGTTATGTCTACTAGTTACTCTAAGTCTATTGCTCAAAACTTATGTCTTAAAGTTTTTGCAGGAAAACTAAGATTGGATACTTCAAGACATTACACAGTGAAGGAAATTCAACAAGATGGAACTATAGTATGGCTAGATGCCATAGGATCTGAGTTCCAAAGGAAGGATGAATAGCTTAGGAAGTTTATCACCGATAAAGAAAAGACTAAAAGAGTGCACATTCCTCCCAAAATTCAATTTCCCATCTAAATGGCAACCGAGTCAAGCTAATGACTCTAAACAAGCGCTGAATGGGAGGCAACTCACTGTTAAGTAGTTTAGTTTTTCATGGTTTTTACGTTTTGGTTTTGTTTTACATTTTGTTTTATTTTGTTTCATGTGAGAAGGCGAAATAGAGGGCCTTCATCGATCGATCGTGCTCCAGATCGATCGATCAACGTTAATCCGGAGAAAGCACTCAAGCATTTGATCGACCAGATTTATGGTAATCGACCGATCAACGAGGAAGTAATTCTGCGCGTGGCCATTTAATCGACTTGAGATAATCTGATCAATCGATCAAAAGTATATGAGATTTGCCCTCAACTATTTGATCGAGCTGCATAAGCTTGATCGATCGACCAGCAAGGAGGAAATGTTTGCGCTCGACCATTTGATCGAGCTGTACAAGCTTGATCGATCGATCAAAAGCAGAGAAGGAATCATGCGTACACTGATCGATCGATCAACACCGGGATTGATCGATCAGCGAGTCATGTAAGTGCTCTATAAATTCATAGCACGAGTTTTTCCAGAATCATAACGGTTTTTGATCTTGAACAATTTTTCTCCCAAAACCTTCAAACTTTCATATCTTCTTCGATTCTTAACCGTTTTCTTCAATTCAAAAGTCTAATCTACTCGGATTTTACTCTTCTATCTGATTATTCTATCTTCTTCTTCGACTGGTGTCAGAGATTTCATGGTGTCTTTTATGACCAACCGTTAAGGAACAAGATAACACCAACTAAGTTCCTCTGTCCTAACACTTTGAACAAGTTGGGGATTCTCAACGATGTTGGTAGTATAATGGAGAGACATGGTTTAGGTAATTTTGGTGTTACGTCAAACCCACTTTACCCTGAGCCAGTGCGCTAGTTGTTAGCCACGTGTGACATTCATTTGGCTGTGGATCCTCATGCTCCAGTCTATGCCACCTACTTAGGAGTTACACATACATTGTGTGTGAGAGAAATCTGACAGATTTATGGTTTTAAAGAGGATGTTGAGGGAAGGTTGCCACCGAGTTCTAATCCAGTTAATGATGCTTTGTGGAATGTTTTAGCGGAAAGAGGATTTCAGGGTCCTAACTCTAAGCTCACGCACATTTGGAACCATGCGGTTCGGATTATGGCAAAGCTTCTAGGTTATATTGTTCTTTGCAGGGAGATCAACCTGGCTATTGCTAGCCTGAGCTCGAGATTTTACATCATGCTCTCATCTCACTTGTACCTGATCTTTATGGTGATGCTCCTGCTCCTAAGTATAGACCTTTTGACATCAACTAGGGGTATGTTTTTACGAGCCAGCTTCCAAAACGTCGCTTTAGAGGAGAACCAGACCAGCCGCAGATTGAGACCATTGGTAGTCTCCTTACACCTATTTTCTTGCACCTCAAGCTCGCCTCAGCAACACGCAGAAGAACACGCGGATTTCCTACATTGATGATTCGGTTTTGACTAACTTCCCCTACATCATAGAGAAAACTAAGTGGAGGTACTACTCTAGAGACTACACACCTTGTTGGTGCAAGCTCCCAGCTCCTGAAGTTACATCTCTCACTTCTCAAGAGAATGTGATCTTTGAGCCTCACGTCACTCATCCAGACATTGCTGGGGAAAAGACGGATCAGCCTTAGGTTCAGTACAGTGCTTCAAGGAGGCGTGCTCCTGCACCTTCACAGCCCATTCCGAACGTTGCTCAGACGCTTGAGCACATTTTCTTGAGTATAGCGAGGAGTTTGATGTCCCTCCCTTCTTAGATGATTTCACAGACAGAGAGTACAGGCGTTGGCAGTTTGAGAACGAGAAGAGGAAGCATTTGATGAGGAAGTATCTATAGAAGGCACTTAGGAAGATACCGGTTGCTTTCTGTTTGACCACACCTTCTGCTGATCGTGGTGAGACTAGTACTAGAGCTGCTGCATCAAGACCAAACATTGTTGGACGTCATTCTGATGATGCATCTGAGGAAAAAGAGCACCAACCACTTGATCAGCGCCTACCACGTCGTCGCGAGAGTCAGAGCTCGGAGTAGCTCTTTCAATTTTCTCACACCCTACCTTTTTTATTTTTATGTTTTGAACTTTGTTTCTTTTGCTGAACATTCAAGCTCTCATAACTCATGTTTCGAAACTTAGCTTTTATTTCAGGTATTTTCATTCATTATTCGTTCTTGTTTTTGTGTCAGGATTTGTAAAAGTACCTGTGGTCGATCGATCATCATCACGATCGATCGATCAGTGTAACATCCGAGGGGTGTGCTCGATCTCACGATTGACCTAAACCATCATTATGCCTTGATCAAGGTTTGATAGTTATATCATTCCCATGATCGATCGATCGGCTTCACAAGTTCTTCTTTCAAAAACCTTGTCTTTTATTATTTTCATTTGTTTATCTTACAAGTTGTCCACTCTTTCCTTCCTTATTTTTCATACTGGGACGCTGTGAAGTAAGTCTGGGGGAGAGCACTTGTTGTGACTAACAAATTTCTTTTCTTTTGTCCTTCTTTTTGAGTTATTTTTCAATATTTTTGAGTCAGTTTGTGTCTAGATGAGCTTAAACCGTCTTTAGGAACTATGATTTCTGAGGAATTATCGCATTTGCAAGAACATAAGTGACCATTGACTCAGACTTAACAGGAATTGATGACTATTGGAAAACCTAGAGACATTGCAACTACTCAATGTTACCCATATCCTCTTGGGTATTCAAAGAATCTATGCCGATTTCACACATAACCTGATATAATTTTTTCTCGTCAAGGTAGTTGAGATACATCATATCAGTTTCTCCTTTCAGTTCAATGACAGATATTTCTTTGTAAGTATGGTTTCCCCTCTCTACATCATTTCAAGCATTTATGCTTAACTCTGAAGTAACTATAACAAAGTTGTGCATTGTGGTAAGCCAAGGGTAAAAGTTTTTCAATGACGCTGCTTGTGCTTGAGTGATTATGGTAAGCTGAGGATAACTCCAATGACGTTACCTTTCACTTGAGTATCATTGCTGACTGAGAATGACTTCGATGAAGCTACCCTTGTCTACATCCTTTGAGTTACCTAAGAACCACCAAAAAAAAGGAAATAGAATGATACCCTACGTAAGTAGGGATAAATTGGCTAGATGAAATGAGATTTATGGAACCATACTAAAAGTAATCTTGAGAATTGAGAGAGAAGCTCCCATATCCTTTGATCGATATTCCCTTGGTGAGACCGCACTTAGATACTCTAGGAAATCGGTATGCTGAACTCGGATTGCTTGCTTGGATTGTAGAGTTTGTTTGGGTCAGTTGCAAAGTCTGGGGGAAGTATAAGGTGGTCTCGATACTGTCAGATATGTGTTTCATGAGGATTACTAAAGTATTGGCTTCTGTGGTAATATTATGACGATTGAGTTCCTGATATTTCAGTTCTCATTTTCAGTCTCAGTTTTTTGTTTGCCTGAGGACAAGCAAAGAGCTAAGTCTAGGGGAATTGATATACCTCGATTTTTACAGGTTTTGAGCTCATTTATTCGTTTGTTTCCAGAGTCTTTGTTTGCATTTCAGAGTCTTTTCTGGTGAAGAACGTGAAGAATTAGGATTACACCGATGGAGTTACGTTTGGAAGGATTTGTAGAGTTTTCTGGACTTTCAGCAGAAGAATTATGATCGATCGATCAGCACCGTGATCGAGCTATCATTCTCTTTAGTCATAGCTGCGCTCGACTTGGTGATCTACCTCACACCTCCAAAATCAATCGATCACACTTACGCCAGAAGTTGCGCTCTACCTCGTGATCGATCAAGTTGTTTGAGAGATCGACTATTCACCCATGATCGATCGATCAACCCCTTGATCAATCGATCAACGAAGCCATGAGTTGTAACCTAAATTTTCTGTTTTATAACTACATATAAATACTTTTCTTATTTCTGTTTTTGAGAGAGAGGGCCGACTGAAGAGAGATAGTTACAGCAGTTCTAGCTTTTGTAAGCAGGGAGAAGAATTCCTCCACACCTTTGATAAGAATTTCGAAACCTTTTTATTATTATTTATTTCTATTGCAATTCCATGTTTTCTTCTATGATTTCTGGTTTCTAATTCTTTGATGTCTGAGTAGATCTCTTATCAGGTTTGGGGATTCTAGGGATTTAGGAATCAATGATTAGGGGAAAAATAGGATGATTGTTGGGAATTCTCCATCTAAACTCTCGATTAAAGCTTAGACTAGCCTAATCAACTAGTTTATGAATCTAGGTTGTTAGCTTTCCAAAATTTTGTTAAGAACAAGAACTAGTTTAGATGAGCAATTGATTCTAACCAACGACAGTTGATAGTTAGAGTGAATTATGGATAATTGAACCTTCTCAGTAATGCCAAATTGCTTCGCTAAGAATAACGAAAGTTATGATTTTCTAGGTTACTTGATTGAGTGATAAGTGCTACGATAGTAGGCTTATCAAACCTTTATGTTCAAGTCAAGAATAAAGTGGTAATTCCCTTAATAGTTTCCATGATTAGATTCCTGTGTCCTGATGAATACTCGATGCCTTATGCTTTTATTATTGATTGCAAACAGTTTAAGTTGTTAGATTTTCTCTATTGAATTTGATTTGGTGTAGCTTAAGACAGGATTGGATATTGAAAGTGCAAACTTGATTCTTCGTGGATACAATCCTTAAGTACTACTACTTCTTTGTTGTGCACTTGCACTAGTTGATTTAGGGTAAAACCTGAGCATATCAGTCAACTACACTCATCTCCCCCCAATGGTGTCTATAACTCACCTAATTTCCTCTTCATGACCGCTATGTTCACGCTACGACCCAACAACTTCACATACATACACTTGTCCCACAACGAATTGATTGCCTTAATCACCTCCTCCCCAATCGAAACCATTGCTTCTCCATCACGTCCTTGTGGAAAGTCCACCGTTAACCTATTTCTCACAAATTCCCTTGGAACCCTAGATATCGCCACCGAGCCTCCACCCGCGTGCGATCCAGCGACAGTTTTAGCCCACGACAAAAGCATCACTGACATGCGACAAATCCCAACATCTTCCATAGTGATGTTTTCCTCACACCTCTCAAAAACCCTATTTTCCAGTTCACCAGCAACACCGTGAGTTATACCTAAGTCTAGAGGATCTCCTGGACGAGGACCTTTCCCCGGTAAATCAACCATATCAACATCACCCCTTCCCTCGACATCAACCCTAGAATCATCCATAGCTTGGCCTGTTATACTGGATGCAAAACTGAGCGAATCGATATTAAAACAAAAGTTTGAAAACATAAACAGAATGAGTTTTTAGTCTTTTAAGGAAAATTAGATTAATACAAATGGCTAAATAATATTTTTTAAATCGAACTTTTATCATTAAATATGTTATTGATAAACTTCATAACAAATCCTAAAAATAATGTGAGACGGTCTTCGTCTAGATAGCCCACCGAAAGATTAAAAAGAGAAGAAAAAAAATTGATTAATATAACCTACTTTATTTTAAATATTACTAAGATAAACTTTTTGTTTAAATTACTTAGATAGCCTACTTTTTTAAATACACTCAATTTGCCATTCAGTACAAAAAATCCATAGTAGTCAGATCACGTTGAATTTTTTTTTTCTCTGTTTCAGTTTCAATTTATCCAAAAGAAAAAATTCTCTATTCTAGTTTCGAGACTTGGTTAGATTATAATTGAAGGTGTCTGAGGAATCTGCTCCATCTTCAGGTTAATTTTCATTGAATTTTAGTGATTCTTAAACAGAAACTGGGTTTTTTCATTGATTTCTGATTTCCAATCTTAAACAGAAACTATGACCGATCGATCTCAATTACTATTCTTTGATAGGCAACAGATCGATCGATCTGCGTATGTATTGATTGGTCTTGTTTTTCTGTTTTTTTCGTTTTTTGATCTTTGTAGACCGATCGATCTATGTATGGATCGATCAGTCTTGTTTTTTCTGTTTTTTTTTGTTTTTTGATTTTTGTAGACAGATCGATCTACGTATGGATTGATCGTTCTTGTTTTTTCTGTTTTTTTCGTTTTCTTATCTTTGTAGACCGATCGATTTACATATAGATCGATAGGTCTATACTTTTGATGTTTTTTTTCATTTGATCGGTCTACACGCCGAGTAATCAATCATATATTATTTTTTTCCTTGCTGGATGACGACTCAAAAGAGCAATGAGTTAGGATTACCGATACGACTTTTTACCGTTGGGTCTGAGCCGAAATTCAAAATAAGTATTAATTATCATTGCAAGCATGAGTGGTTAGAAGAAGTTAGTTATGCTGTTGGTGAAGAAGTGTGGAACAAAGTAAGAGATTCTGGGTTAGGGGGTTATTATAAACTTCACTGACAATAAGTTCACGTGGTCTTCAAAGGTTGTGGAGTATATTCTTCAGAAACAACTTGTGTGTAGGAAAAAACATGAGATATGGTGCTTGTATGGTAATACACCTGCTCGATTTTCCCTATCGGAGTTTGAAGCCATAACGACTCTGAACTGTTCACCATTTCCAGATGATAATGAGTTGGATGTAAGTACTACTACAGAACATGACTTGTTTTGGGAAAAGTTAAAATTGAAAGGAAAAAGTCCGTGCAAGAAGGATTTGAAAGCTGTGTGTGGAGAAGTAGCTTCTTGGTCTACTGAGGAAAAAACTCGGTTCGCGTATTTGTCTATTACATTAGTTATTTTGGGTTACGATGATAAGGTGCATCTTAGCCATTCATTAGCGAATATAGTTTTGATTTGGGTAGATTTGAAAAGTATCCCTGGGGAAGACTTGCTTTTAAGGAATTGATAGATTCAGTAAAAGGTGTAGACTATACAGCAGCTTCATGGGTTCATACAAACACTCCAAGTATAGGCGTATTGTGTTGTACCTAATCTTGGTGCGAAAACTAGTAGGCCATCTCACGCTGATTGTCCTTTGCTCCTAAAATACAGAGGTACAAAAGGAAAAAAGACTGTTGACATCCACACAATTGTACTACAGAATGAGGTTTTTTTTTTGTCAATTTTTTGATTTTGCTAATTATTAAGTACAATTTTTTTTGTTTTTTTGTGAAATGTAGAGCAATGTAACTCTCTAATGAGCGATTTTCCACCTCCTATTTAGGAAAAAGAACGTACTAACAAAGAAATTGATGTTCTTCTTGAGGCCATTATGAAAGAAGGTGGTTTGGGTTTAGTAATTTGGGATGACGTGGGATTGAACAGCTTAGTAGACGACGTACCCGATGACAGTCGTAATGGAATTGAAGAAGAGGTCATTGTCAAAGAATCAAGTAAATAGAAAAAACAAGGGCAACAAACGTGGGTGGAAAAAAGGAATGGTTCCGGATTAAGTTTTTTGAATGAGACGGTTGAGGGTTTACAAGCTAAAAATAATGCACTTGAGGCTGAATTATACGATATGAGGAAGAAGATGAAACTCTTTGAAGATTGCAGACAAGAATTGATTTTCTTGAGGAAGAAGTGAAGAAAAAAGATTACGAAGCAATGCTTTTAAGAATTGATTTTCTTGAGAAAGAAATAAAGAAGAAAGATTATGAAGCATTGTGCCACTTTTTTCTACGTATTCATCACAATCCTTATGTCCCTCATCGATAATGCCACTTTTCTCGTCATATTCGTTACATTCTTCATTCTCTGCATCAATATTACCACTAGTTTCAACGTTGTCCTCATCATCCCTATTAATCTGCACACATATAAAACAAAAAAAAATTAGAAATTATTTTTAATTAGACTAACAAGCAAATATCTGAGGCATTACATAAATATACATATATATATATATATATATTTATTTAAATTAAAAAAAAGACCAGACTGACCAGTCTAGACTTCGTGGAGAAAACAAACATATCAAAAAATATAGGTCGATCGGTCTACACCCAGACCGATCGATCTTATCATCCCGAAAAAAAATTTTTTACAAGTTTGCAGGAAATCTGCCAGATTTCCGGCATACTTGCAGGAAGTCTACCAGAACTAAAAACTTTAGAAAACAAAACCCAAAAAAACAAATAATTTCTTGATTGTATTGTTACCTGAAAATCCATAAGCAATAAACCTTGATTGATGGAACTCAAATCTTCTGTTTCTTTAAGAGTAATTTGGAAAGTATTGAAAACAGAGAAATTCTCTTCAGTTTATATACTTTTAAAAGGGAAAAAATATTCCTTTTGAATACCTACAATATTTCTATTTTCGATTAAGTTTATTCAAATCTTTCTAAATTATTTACCAACTTTAATTTTTTTATAAAAAAATATAATTTCTTTTCTGTTTTGGAAAAGTATACAATGGTAATTAATAACTGTTGAGAAAAAATAGGTTATATAAGTAATTTAAAAAAAAAAGTAGGTTATTTAAGTAATTTATAAAATAAAGTGGGTAATTTACAGTAAAAGTAGGTTATTTAAGTAATTGGACAGAAATAAAAATTAAATTGTTTTTTTTTTTCAACGGGATATATATATATAATAATAATAATAATGGGAAAACAAAAATAGAGCTTTAAATGGTTTAAAGAGCTTTAAACAACGCATAAACAGTTTAAGCATGTAAAACGTGTTTAATTAGTATATGAACAATTACTAGTAAACTTAGCTCATATATTTTGTTGTGTTGTACACGATATTGAGACCTTATCACATTCAGAAATAAGTTGACAAAAGTTTTAAAAATTTGTCGAGCACCTAAAAAAGTGAGTGTCAAATTGGCTTTCATTCACATCATAGGGTTTTTTTTTGGATTTCGTTCCTTTTTCTGCCACTAAACTTTCTAATAGAAAACTATACACTAATGTGATTTAGAGAATTATAATATGAATTGGTATGTGCAATATGATATTAAGATTCATATGTTTTTTTTTTTCTTTCTTTTTTTGGTAAAGGGCTTTCTTAGATTGATATGTTGCGAAAAAAAAATGATATGTTTCTTAGAAATTTGTATTCTAATGATACTTTTGTGCAGAATATCTTGTATGATGGAGTATTTTTGGTAGTATAATGATAGAGATTCTGAATTTTTAAGTTGTAAAATGAATGATTAACATAAACGTGTCTAACAAGCTCTATATTCCAAACAATTAGTCGATCTACTAGAAAATTTTGATATGTTGTATGAAAGTTGAGAAAAATAGGAAGTGTGAACATAGATTTTAAGTTTTAATCTAAGCTCTTTTTGATATAAAGTAGACCCACCAAGTTGACTCTATTGGACATGTCAAGTCATTTTTTTCTTTTGTCACATTGGATAATAACTGGTCATATCAGCCCATTAACTAAGTTAATATATAATGTAGGCGGTGAGACTTAATCTCGAAATATACAAGTGAATTTACCACATACTACTAGACTAAATGCCACTTACACAAGATACTTCTATATGCATTTCTATATTATCATTCATCACTACAAAGATAATATATTTTAAAAGACCAAGTTTAAAATGGTCCTAAACAGCTATATAAGAATATGTAATACCTATCTATATATATATATAGATGTAGATATAGATATATAGACTCGATGTATAAAGTAAATTTTATCCTAAAACTTTTTTCTAATATGTGTTAAAAAATAGTTTAATATACAGATTAAATCTCTGAAATACTCTTTATTATTAGACTGAAAAGAATTTGACATATGGTGATTTTTTTCCACCCAGTAGTCTAGGCTTGAAAATATTATAGTGCATTTTTGTACAAATTAATGGGTACAAAATTTATCAAATGATTCAAAACACAATATGTGAAACCCTTCATAGTGGTTTAATTGTTAAGAGTAAAGCTCTATAATCCTTTATCTTAATTGGACGTGCACGTGCATGTGCAACATCAACCAAAACTCAATGCATATATACTGAATTATATTGTAGAAACTTTTCATTTAATGTGAAAAATACTACTATTGAAAAGAAATATTATTATTATTTATTTCAATTTTTGTTAAGAAAAAAGGAAATATTATTACAAAAGAAAACAAGTGTTAAACTTTTCTGGAATTCCAGCCAAATAGTTCAAATATCTGGAATTCGACTCTGGTTAATAAAAATTTCTAATTAGAAAAAGTTAAATTTTGTAAACTTTTTCCACCAAAATTCGATGTTGGATTGATAACAAAAACGAAGAAGGTAGTAGTATTTAAACAAAATAAAACAAAGATTATCATCTGAAAAATGTATATATATGAGTCAAATTTTGGCAACTACTATTAATTAATTGAACTAATAAAGGTAATTAAGTAGAACTTAAAGGCATTACTTAAATTACTTTTGGCAGGTATAAACAAAATCCATGATATGGAAACTTGTGCCCTAAGGAGTTTTAAAGTAGACACATACATCATTTTTCTTTTCACGTAATGATAACTATATATACTCATGCCTAAACACAATTAATTCCTATATCAGAAAATTTTAAAAAATCAAAATCTGTTAAGACAAAGTAAAATGATGGGAGATACATTTGGTTCAAGTTTGGCGACTCTGTTCTTCTTATGGGCAACTATTCAACAAATCTTCCCTAATCATCTTAAAATCGCCATTAAAGAGTTATTTCTCTCCACAATTCAACAACTCTCCTTTTTTCAAAGATATTCAGACAGATTCATTGATTTCCTGTCTCCTTATGTCGAAATCAGCTTCTGTCAATACGAAGATTATCAATACAATCATGCTTTCTCAGCCATTGAGACTTACCTTGGAGCAAAAGCAATCGATAAAGCTAAGCATTTAAGAGCAATCCAAGTTAAAGAGAGTAAAGGCTTGGTCATAAAACGAGACGAGACTAAAGTTCGAGATGAGTTCGAAGGAGTTACTGTCTGGTGGGAGGCTAAAACTGATTCAGATGGATATGGTATATTTAAGCTCACTTTCCATAGACGCTCACGAGATATTGTAAGCGATTCTTACATCAAATACGTTGTTGAAAAAGGTAAATCGATTAAAGCTAAGACTAAGAAGATAAAGTTGTTCACAAACAATCCGAGTTCTCATTGGCAATCTAGCAAGAAGAGTTTTTGGAGACATATCGATTTCGAGCACCCTTCAAGTTTCCAGACTTTAGCTATGGATCCAAAGAAGAAAGATGAGATAATTGATGATCTTATTGCGTTTAGCAATGGTAAAGAGTATTATAAGAAGATTGGGAAAGCTTGGAAGAGGGGTTATTTGCTCTATGGACCACCTGGGACCGGTAAATCGACAATGATTGCTGCAATGGCGAATTTTTTGAACTATAGTATCTATGATCTTGAACTTACAGCTATACAGAACAACACAGAGTTGAGGAAACTACTTACTGCTACTTCGAGTAAGTCGATTATTGTGATTGAAGACATTGATTGTTCTTTGGATCTTACGGGTGAAAGAAAGAAGAAACAGAGATCATCCTTGTCGAACCTGAAAAAAGATGGAGAACAAAGCTATGAAGATGACAGGAGCGTTGTAACGCTCTCGGGGCTTTTAAACTTCATTGATGGGATCTGGTCTGCTTGTGGACAAGAGAGGATTGTTATCTTCACGACGAATCACTTGGAGAAACTTGACCCAGCTTTGATCAGGAGAGGGAGAATGGATATGCATATTGAGTTGTCTTACTGTACTTTCGAGGCATTCAAGGTTCTCGCCAAGAACTATCTGGATCTCGATTCTCATCCTCTGTTTACAAGAATCGAGTCTTTATTGAAAGAAGCAAACATCGCACCAGCTGATGTCGCTGAGAAATTGATGAAGAAGAATCGTGAAATAGATGCTGATGGAGCTCTCAAAGATCTGATTCAAGCTCTGGAGAAGAAGAACAAGTTTGAGAGAGATCAGGTACATGAACACAAGGACAAATATAGCAAGAAGATATTTAAAAAATTTCACATATTTTAAGCCTATAGTAAGTTTTAACTCTAAATAACTGTTCAGATTCTTCCATTTATGGTGTAATCGAACATCTTAGTAATTCAGAATATAGTTTGAAATGCCTTGATAGCGCCATTGAACCAGAGCATGTTGCATGTAATAAAAGCATATGTAAAACATAATTTGAAATGCAGACAACATATAATCAAATGGTAGATTGATTCCGAGACAGCTTTCTCAACATCTGAGCCATGGCCATCTCAAGAATCTATCATATATACTTTGATAGCCTTGGATGTAAAGAAAGGTCGTAAAATCAACTTGTATGGATGAAATGAAATCTCCAATGGTGTTGTAACTATAAATATACATTTATATTAACATGTATAGTTCCCTAATATGCCCTCAAAACAATCTCTAATTACATTTTACCACAAATAAGACAACAAAGAAACCTGTTTTCTCTCTAATCCAAATCAAAGGAAACTAAAAAGGGTTCCAAAGTACCTGCAACATCTTTCGCATGAATGATCTTCAATCCAATCTCTAAAGGTAAAATCGCAGCCCACTGTACAGATCCTTGTTTTTCACGTTGCCAAAGCAAACATTATTATCATTATTGAATATACACATACAAATGTTGTAATGAAATCTGCAGGAAAGATTGTAAGCATTCAGATTTTACGTTTTCTTAACAAATCCTGTATACAAAGTTTTTACGATATCTTCCGTCACACATTGTTTAGATATTACAGAACAAGAATGGAGATTTTCATGAAGGCTGAAACTGTGCGTTTACGTAGCTACCACGATAAGTACCTTCTGGCGGAGGATGACGAAGATTCTGTGAGCCAGGACAGAGATGGACGATCTATGAATGCTAGATGGACGGTGGAGGTTTTAGAAAAGGTGAATGCGATCCGTCTCAAGAGCTGCTATGGAAAGTATCTAACCGCCTCAAACATTCCAATGTTCCTAGGCATGACCGGAAAGAAGGTAACGCAAACGCTTCCACGGAGGCTTGACTCATCAACTGAATGGGAGCCCATTCGAGAAGGTGTTCAGGTTAGGCTCAAGACTAGGTATGCCTCTACTTCGATTTCTCTCTGATGTTATTTCCTCAGAGACCATATCTTCTCTCTATTTTCCTTTTGAAAATAGATGGTGTTGAGAGAAGTTGAATTCAATAGGTATGGGCAATATCTCCGAGCTAATGGGGGTGTACCTCCGTGGAGGAACTCGATCACACACGATATACCTCATAGGACAGCCACACAAGACTGGGTTTTATGGGATGTTGACATTTTGGAAAGCAGAAGGAAGAAAGCACCACCAGTGGCTGAGCCGGCTTATACAGCTCCTCAACCACCACCAGAGGCTGAGCCGGCTTATATGCCTCTCCCGCCTCCTCCCCCATCACCAGAGCTGCTGATGGTGAGAAATGACAATCATCACGAGCCCAATTCACCCCCAGGATTCTCTCTCAAGTCCCCAAGATTTTCTAAAACAGAGGTTAGATAAGTTATAGTATCCTATCAAGGAGAATTAAGTTTCTCTCAGCATGATATCATCAAATATCACTGATCTCTGACTTGTTGTTTTTTTACATTTTATGATCAGTATAGTGACAGTGCCTGCTCACCGATCAAGCCAGATGGGAGGCTAATCTATTATCGAATTGGGGATGAAGATGAGAACGTAGATGAAACAGCAAAGGAAGAGCTTTTCTGCTTCAAGGGAATGGGACTTGAAGAGCTGAAACAGAAGCTTAAAGAAGAGACAGGCCTGAGTGATATATCAATCTGCTCCAAAAACCCTTTAAATGGCAAATTGTACCCCCTTCGGTTGCATCTCCCTCCCAACAACACAGAGATGCACGTCGTCTTGATCCCTTCGTCTTCAAAAGGTTAGTTTCTTTTCACTGGTTCAAAATTTCAAACTTACGAAACCCATGAACTACCATTAACCAGGACATACACTGCAGAAAACATAACAGTTTCAGTTGTGGATTTTGGTTCAGTCATGGAAATGTGTGACATACGTTTTTTTATCTTATCCTCAGTTAGCTGGTTTTGATGTGAACAAAGGTTTCCCTGAATCAAACATGATTGACGAGATTTTGGTTTTTGAAATTTCACAGGGGATGCTGCAAGCACTTCTTGAAGAATAATTCCAAATTACAGAGAGTTTGTTGTCCAAGACTACAAACTTTTGGTTTCTGTTATTATGTATTTCGATAACAAGCTGTATAGCAACTAAACCATCTTAAGTAAGTAGACCAACCTGATGCTAAGAGAAACTAGCATCAAGCTGTATGTGAAATCCTACTTAAGCAACCAAAACCCAATACAATGCCAAGCAATCGAAAAGATATTTTGTTGGGATTTCCCTAAAGACTCCACCTAAGTTATTGTCAACAAGCTTCCTTTATTTGTACTGACACCAAATCATATTAAGTGAATTGTTAAACAAGATCTTACATTTATTGAATATCAAGTTTATAAAAGTCAAGAATAGTTTCGAAGGAACACAACATAATTCAAGGCAGAAACTGTTCAGAGAAACAAGAAAGTACCTGGCCAAACCATTGTCCCTGACTCATTGGGCGACGACAAGACACACACCCTTATCAATCACCGGCCACTTGAAGTAACAGCTTTTATTACCTACTTTAGAAATCAGAAAAAGCAATAATATCTTATTAGCTTTAATCTCTTACATTATTATTCAGCTTTTCATTGTCAAAGTCTCAATTCTCTCTGCTCTCAAGATGCGCAAACGCCACATTTCTACAGATTTTCCTTTACTGCTCACGGACTCTTCTTCCATTCTCCCGACACCATAAAGTCTGAATCTATTTTACAACACCACTCTCAGGGGCCCCCGTGAGAGGTTCATCATTTGTTCAGGCCTTGCTTAATGTTGTCCTTTCACAGGATCTAGGAGTTCATAATCTACATAAGCTCCTCTTTTTGCTTAATAAGTATTCATAGTCTCCATTTTCCACATATCCTTTGGACAACTTAACAGTGTGAATTGCGGGGTAGAGGAGCTCAACAGAATATCTGTATAAACAAGAAAACTAGAGAGTTTCCTCTTATAAGTTTCGCAGCTTAAATAGTGAATACTACAGAAACTGCAAAGCTTCAACGGATAGGAGATGAATCACTGTGTGAATTTGCAGCAAATTTGGGTGTGACACATCCCCCGAAACAAATTTGGTAACATTTCCATCCACCTCTAATACACTGCATCCTGGTGCCTTTCTTATACCCCTCTGATCTATCATCCTACGAATTTTAGATGCCTCGCAGTTTCTCTGAACACTAAAGTAAACATTAGATAGTTGAACAAGAGCTGCTTCCTCTTCATCGACATTTCCTTTCTCCAACTCAAGAAGATGTTTAACAGCTAGTTCTCCGATTTCAACATTCTTGTGTGTTCGACAACCATTCAGTAAAGCACCCCAAACAGACGCAAGCGGTTCCATGGGCATGTTTTCAATAAGATCAAGTGCATCATATAATCTTCCAGCTCTGCACATCAAATCTACTATACAACTAAAATGCTCATGCTTTGGAGTAATTCCATATCGAGCTTCCATATTCTCTAACATTGTTCTGCCTTCTTGAAGAAAGCCTCCATGAGCACAAGCGGCTAAGACCCCAAGAAGAACTACACTGTCAGGCTTAATGGCATCTTTTCGTTGCATCCGGTCCAAACACATGATAGCTTCCCTAGCATAACCATAAGCTGCATATCCTCCAATTAAGGCTGCCCATGAGAAGACATTCCTCCTATTCAGCTTTTCGAAAACTTCCATAGCCATCTCTATGCAACCACACTTAGCATACATATCAACTAATGCCGTTCCGACAAATATATCAGATCCTATCCATTTCTTCTTCTTTATAAGATCATGAATCCACATTCCCCGAGCAAGAGCCCCAACTTGTGCACAAGCTGTTAATGCCGTAGTAACTGAGAACTCATCAGGCTCTACTCCATGAACCAACATCTCTCTGAATACCTCTAAACCATCAGATCCTGAACCGCATCTAACATACCCATTCATCAAAACATCCCATTTCACAACATCCGGATGCAGAATTTCATCAAACACTTTGCGGGCATCTAACAAACTTTTCTGTTCCACATAAAGCCGTATGATTCCTGTCTGTACATGACCATCCGACGAGAAAACACCATTTTTAATCACCCAACAATGAATCTGATTACTCAAAGAGAACAAACAAGCTTTCAAACAAGCAACAATCAAGAAATGAAACGTGAGATAACTAGGAGCAATATCTTCCTCCACGTCTTCCTTTAACATTAGTTTGAAATATCGTACACCCAAGTGAGACAGAGAACTTCGGGAGCAAATTCTTATCATAGTATCGTAAACAAACGAATTACGAGATGATTCAATCGAATTGAATATAGTTGAAGCGTAGTGAAAGTGTTTGTCTAAATTGGGTAGAGGGAGAAAAGCTGTGAGAATTTTGCTCATCGCGTAGGTGTTGCGATGAATGTCATGGATGATGAAGAGAGCATGAGTTGATTTGATTTGCTGCACTGTTATGCAACGTTGACTCGCCAGAATCAAACTCTTCCATGATTGATTCAAGTTTGAGAGAACACTCATCGTCGTTGTTAACTTCAATATCGTCGTCCTGGCGGGTTAATTAACGGGTTTATTTACAAAAACGGCACGATGTTTGGTAAACAAAGACGGAAAAACGGCACAATGTTTGGTAACTAAAGACGGATGTTTATTTATTGCTGAACAAGTGAATATCGTCACGATGGACTAGATTTTTGATCAGTGTCTAAACTCTGAAGCGTAAGAGAGAGAGTCAACAAAACGGACATTCATCTTAACTCAAATCCAAAAAGGGACGATCTTTCGAATGAGGTAACCTTCTCTACTTCCCTTGTTTCTACTTCCCTTGTTTGGGATTGAATTTCGTTTCTGGGTTTTACAGATTTCGGTTTCATTACACAAAATTGTGAGGTTTTGAATTTCGACTTGGGATTATGTGATTTTGATGAAATTTGGGTTTCGGTAATTCGAGATGATATTTTTATGTATACAGATCTCTAGATATCATTTTTCATTGAACGGGGGACTTTAGTTGTTGCAGATAATTTTTCACTCTCTTAAGCAAAAATGGTGAAAGCTGTTGTTGGAGAAGATAGCAGACTTACTTCTGTTGAAGATCGTCTCTCTCACTCAGCTATTCCTGTTGAGGTAAATGATTAATCCATGTTTTGTAAAATGCTTGTTGTCTCTGTCTTGAGATTGAGATGTGTTTCTCGTTTTTTAAAAAATATATTTGAGCACAGGTGGGTCTTGTGATAGGGAAGCTTAGCTCTGCTCTGGATCGTGGATTTGTGTTTGATTTGATCCCCACACCGAGCAATGATGCTGGAGAACCAGTATGCTCGGTTTTGGAGACCAGAGATGATAAAAGGAAGCCTTCAAAGTCTAAACCTGAGTCATCTTCTTTATCAATTGATTCTGATTGGGTAGCCGAACATGCCCGACAGGTTATCTGTTTAGCATTTTCTGACTTCCGTTTTGTTGTTTTGTGAACTTTTTAGATGAATTGTGTATGGTTCATGATGATTGATTGGCATTGTAATGCATCAGGTATCAAGAATGCTCTTGGGTGGTATGAAGGTTGTAGGTATCTATGTATGGGCAAGTGATACTGCTTTTAAGAATTCTACTATGATCCTTTGCCAGGTAACTTTTGTGTGTGTTTTAGTTTTTCTAAATTTCTTTTGATTGTGTCTTTATGTTTCATTTTTGTTATAAGTGGGATTTAGGGGAGAACATTTTAAACAATGAGTTATCTTATGGATGCTATTGAAACTCTGATGTCATGTTGATGGATCTAAAGTTATGGGATATATTATCAGGCTATTAAAGGAGTTTCAGATGCAATACGACATTTGGATCCTAGTTTCGATGAAGCTCTTCTTATTCATATATGTTACAGTCCAAGGAGGTATTCCGCCTTTAAAGAGATTTGGTTCCTTAGAAATGCGGTCAATTATGGAGTTCTTTAAACTAAGAATGATGAATGTTTGTAGATGGAATTGTCGAACTTGTTTGTTGAGCTCAAGTATTACATCAAGTAGTCTTCGACCTTGTGACTTTAAGCTGGGAAGGGTGTTAAGTTCTCTACAGAGGTTTAAGTGCAGCTACAGCTTCAATTTCAGGTATATTGTTGCTTTCGGATTTGATTTCAGAGTTCCACATTCGATCTCTTTTGTTGACAAATGTTATGTTCATGTATATATATTATCACGCAAGAAAAAAACAATTAATTACGTTGAAAGTTAATTTGGCGCTCCAAGTTGCTAATTTGGCACTCCAAGTTGCTAATTTGGCACTCAGGCGCAGTCCTATGATTTCTCTGAGTCTATCACTATACATATATTAATAAGCTTTATTTTTGTATTTATTCCATATCTTTTTTGTTGATTTTTTTCTTCAATTTTTTTTGCAAGTAGATTACCAATTTACTGTGATGGTGAGCCAACTGCCCAAACATTGACTGATATTCTCCTTCGAGAACTTGCAATTCATGCAAAAGAGCTGAAGAATGTAAATGCAATGATTGATGGGGACCTGGTAAGGAGGAAGCAAAGCCTCTGTGTTTTATGTTACGGTGTTGAGTTCTTTAATAGTTTCTGAACCCTCAAATCTTGAGTTATAGTGTGTGAATGGTGCTGTCTGAAACATAGCTTCTTTTCATGCATCTATTAATGCTATAGCCAGTACGAATATAATTTCTTTGTATGCATCCAGCATTGGCTGGAATAACCTTTCCTTATTTGTTATCTCTTAACTTTGTTGGACTGTAGATCCATAACGATGAGCCTTGCAGCACCAATGGGGAACATGAAATTGAATTGTTATTCCCATTCATGAAAGATAGTCGTGCTGAAGGTATGCGCCATTGTATCTCTGGATTCTCTGAATCTAATACTAAGTTTGCTGTTGTTCCAAAAAAAAAAAAAAAATTTAGGCTTATTTATTTGTTTTGCTATTGGACATGTATTCATACAATTGTATCTAATCTTATGGTATAATGTTTTGAAGCATTAACTGCAAAGAAAATTACTGGTATTCTACTTTTCCGTGGTTCGATATGCTCTTATGCTTACTTGAACGCAAAAGAACAGGTTTCACAAGCTGTTGCTGACATAAAGGTATGGATTGTGCCATGACTGTTGGACCTATTGAAGTTTCAAAAATTTTCTGATGGCAGTATATTTTCTTTTCAGGCTGACATTATTAGGAGTCTGCAAAGTAGATTGGACATTATTTGTGATGAGGCTGAGCAGGATCTCAATCCACCGGATGTTGGTAACAATGAAAACGCAGATGATATGTCGATTATTCCCATTTCAAAACTCGTTTTCAAGCCATCTACGTGAGTCAGCTGCTAAACATGATAATTGCTGAATGGTTCGCTTATCTTTATGTCTACTGAGGAACATGAAAAACTTAACCTCTCAATGTTTGTAAACAGAAAAGTATGCAATCTCCGTCTTCCCAGGAGAGTTCTTGTTCCATGGCTGGCGGATACATACATCTGTGATTACCTACAGCCATTTGAGTCAGTCGAGGTATATAACCAACCTGCAATGTCTCAAATTCATTATGCTTTGTGAACTCTTTCCCGAATCTCAATGCATGTTTGATGATTTCTGAAAAGGTGGTAAAAGAACGTTGTATTGAGTTAATGTCCATGGAACATTCTTCTCTCGACGCATCAAAGATATCAGAAGTGGAAACAGAAACATCTTTATTGCTCGTTGAATCTATGTGGGATGCCATATCTTCTGTGTCGTCTGCTTCCAGTTTCTGCGTGGAATCGAATGTGGAATCGACAAGGCGTGAAAGTGAAAGCACAACAACAAGCAATGTTGGTACTGTATCCAGTGTACCGATTTTGGTAGCCATTTTCGTTGTCTTACTCTCCATTATCTTAGGATTCATGCTTTACAAGAAAGATTAGCCAATATCTATAATCTATGTTATCAAACAGCTAATGAATTGATTTTTGTTTCCAGCATTAGAGTTATTACCTCCACTGTTAGACAGAAGCTTTTCATTTACTTCTCTTTTGAGGATACCCCAACTCACGACAAAACTATTGTGTACTTTATTTTTTTTTGTTGATTATTGTAACTGAGCTTAGCTCAAGTGTTGATCAAAGTTATAATTTATTTCGATCGCAAAGGAATATAAGCGTCGGTCTTCCTGAGATATATTATATAAATTTAAAATTTGATTGAAATAAACAATGGGGATGTAGCTCAGATGGTAGAGCGCTCGCTTAGCATGCGAGAGGTACGGGGATCGATACCCCGCATCTCCATTTTTATCTATTATTCTGCTTTTACATAAACGATCCCTCTATGTATTTGAAAACTTCAGAAAATACCTGGATCTTTATGAAGTAATATTTTGCCCCATATGGGAACTTGAATATGTCAATTACACTGCGTTTGAAATAATTTATCCTTTTAAAAATAATGAAATTCAAATTTAATCAAACATTCAACGTCATTTTAGCTCAAATATTTTATTCCATTGAGAGGAAACTGAAGTCTAGCTAGCATCTATAATGCATGAGAAGCGAACAGATAAAAAGATATATCCATTATCCAACGCAAATGTTTTTTTTCATTATCCAACGCAAATGTTATTTTTTGCTCTGTTTGTTTATGTGTAAACAAATATAATCACATATGGATAATTTTTATTAGATTCAACAAATATATATAAAGAAATTAGTAAAAGTTTCCGCTAAAATCGAAATGATTTTTTCTCGGATTCGAGCTAACTGATTCTTAAATGATTTCTAGTAAGATTGACTTCATCTTGCTCTATAGATTCTTAATTGATTGTCTTGTTTTATAGGTGTTTTCCTTAATTGATTAGTGCATGATCCTTCTTTTTTGAAAAGTATTATTTTCTTTAACGGCGAACGCAGTGATACTCATTCGCTTTACTAATTTTGGGTTTATTTGTTGGTCTTCTTTTTTTGTCGTGAGTTTTTAGATTTGAGCGATTTAGACCTATCCAATAAACACTAGTCACTCTAATTAATTTTTTTATCTGACAATTTATGATATATAATTCAAATTCTAAATCCTTTTATAAGGAATTATTAGCATATTTGAGTTGAATTCCAGTTAAAAGATTGATAAAGATAGACATTAAATCATTTAGCCAACTTCACTTTCAGTTTGACCTTATAATGCTTGTGAGCAATAGTTGAATTCTACCTATAATTTTTGTTCCCGACTCAATTCGAGTCAATTTATAGCTGAAGTCATCACAAAACCGACCAAACATAAGCGTTGGTTAAACACTCAATCATCAAACACTAACAACAAATTAAATTTTCAGATTAATTTATTATAACCAAAAAACAAATACCTTTTAATACTACTAAAATTACCATAATCAATTATTGTATTTTCGCCACATAATTTCCGTCCTCTCTCCGCCGTCCACCGGTGGCTCTATGATCTCTCCAAAAATCTCATCTTAATTTCTTAAATTACTTTTAAATATTTAGGTTAAAAAAATAAAAATAAAGAGAGGATTAGATTCATTGGTTTGAATCAAGAGTCAAAAAAAACCACCTGTAATTCCAACAATTTAGTTGCCTACCGTTTATCATTATCTGAAACACCTAAATGTATACACGTGTCAACATCAGGATAATATCATAAAAAGCTTTATATTCTTCTAGATGTAACGTTTAGCATAACTATCTCTCTCTTACCCTAAAAGTCTACGATTTCGTCTTGTTTTTTAACCTTAATTATTACTTTTCAAATAATAAATTTGTGTGACAAAATATGAAACTAATTAATTCTATTTTTAGAATCTAAAAATGAGTAATTAATGTTATCAACATACTCATACTTATTAAACTATCATATCTTAAAAAAGTATCTTAGATCTAATGAATCAAAGGTGAGGAAGAAATATACATGTACTTTTAATTTGCATTCAGATTAAAATTTTAAACTAAAAATTTAAATAATAACTTGCATATTTGCATAAAATATTTTTATCCAAATTATAATTTATTATCTTATACAAGACTATAAATTTAGATAATAATAAAAGTTCAATATTTTAAAATGCTATAAATATAGAGAAAATACATATGGTTAGTTGGTTAGATTTTTTTTGTCGCATCAAAGCAATAATTTTATTAAAAAATGTCAAATGCCAGAAAAAAAAATATATATATATATATATATTATAAACTAAAATAATATGAGAATTGACCCAATAATGATCCAAAAAGCACAAACTTTAGATTAGAAAGATCGAGATCTTGAGTAGTCGCGCATCCGTGAATAACTCTACCACCTGTCGATTTAGTGAGGACACCACCATGTAAACGCCTCCGATAAAACAGCAAAGAAAACAACTTGCAACCAACAAACAACCAGATCTGCTACACCAAGATTGAAATCAATATTAGAAAATGGTTAAGAGGAAAATTTCGATGCCTCAAAAATCAACTTTGTTTTCTTGAAATTTATCCACATGCACTCTAACAGTATTTGAGAATTACTGTCGAAGATGAAAAAGACCGCATGTAAGGAATCCTAGTGAAAGAGTCTCTGATAATGGTGAAGTATATGAAGAAATGAGCAGATCTGAAGAATCAATCGTCAATCTAACACCACTAAAATTACCTAAACATGGTCAAGACAACACCAAAAGGAGAAAAGGGAAGAACTTGCATAATTTACTTTGGCACAAACGGTAAATCTAAAACAGGATAAGATGAATAGAGTCAATACCGGTGCTATAAGAGCCATCGTCGCCGACTCTAAAGAAGAGCCAAAGCGGTTAGATTAAATCATATTTTTAGTCAAATTTAACTCTTACGTTATCGTAACTTTGGTATGATATTGTTTGGAAGTTAAAATTTTAGATTAAAGACCATATATTATCAATCTAATTGTTAACCAAAATAAACTATATTATTATAATAATTTTTGTTATTGTTTAAAAATGTACATTATTATTTCATAATTTTTTTGCGAAAATTGGATCCATAATATCCAATTTATATCCAATCACCCGTTAGAGTTATTTACTCATAATTTAAGAGGATTAAATCGACAAAAGAATTGCATTCTTAATGAGTTTCTGAAACTCTTTGTCAACAAGATTAGAAGATTAGAACAAGATTAGAGTAAAGATTATATAAGATTTTTCTTTTTTTGGGCCAACAGATTATATAAGAATTTAAGACTTAATAATAAAGTTAGTTTTTTTAAAAAAAAATAGAATTCTCTTCGTTGAAATAACACTAAAAATTATTTGATGTAAGCGTCCTTTTGAGCTGCCCAAGCTGACCAATTTGCTTATTTCTCACACTTAAGCTACCCGAACTGCCCGTTTCTGACCACTTTCAGTCTCTCTCTCTTTCTTACTCATCTCTCCTAAGATGCCCTTTCGTTGCTCTCTAGCTCACGCACGCAAAAACAAAAAAAAATCCACCTTTTGACTATAACTTTCTCCGGCTAATCTCCATTTGTTTTTTTTTGTTCTTCATTCACTTGTACCACTTCTTGTCCCCAATTAAGCAACTCAATTTCACTTCTCCTCATATTAAGATCTTTTGTTTACCTTTGATTTTGGTAGCTAATAGGATCAACCCTTTATGCTGAGAGAGAATTGGGTTTCTGAATTTCTGTTCAATCCGTTCTCTAATCTTTTCCATCTATTTCATTTCCTGGGTTTGATCAAGGCTTTAGCTTTCAATTCAATAAAATGAGTTTGGATGTGATTAGATAGGGATTAGGGAGTGATCTATTTATAGGGTTTGATTAAAGTGAGGCTTACCTTGACTTTTTTGGTTTGTCTGGCTATGGTGATCTGATTGAGGAATTAAGGTTTGTGATTAGATGATGGCTACAAAGCCAGAAGCTGTTAAGATGGTGGAGAAATTGGGTGTGGAAAAATCAGAAAAGGGGAAGATTGGTAAAAAGAAGAATGTTAAGAAAGATGAGAGTGAAAGTGGGTTTTGGGTCAGATTGAAGCTCATGTTTAGTTGTATGTCTTCTAGATCAAAAGTTGATAGTTCCGTGAATGCCACTAGAGTTATTGGTAAATCTCTCTTTTCTCCCTCTTTACAAATGATTAAATTTGTTGATATTTGTGTAGATCAGTAGATGACAAGATATCTCCTGAATTAATTGCTTTCAGATTTTGATTAAGCTTTTTTTTGTCTTGTGGTGTACACTTGAGTTAGAAAGACAACTTTTTAATATCTCTAAATGGAACCTAATTATTTGAAGGATTGAAAGTATTTGGAAAAAGTATGTTTTATATGTTAGAAGTTGTGTGGATGTGTGTTTAAAATCAGTTTCAAGATAAGAGCCTTTGTGATCTTCCACCAGATATTTTGAGAAATTTAGGCAAATAGTCATGTTCAATAGTCTATTTTTATCCGTGCTCTTGTTGTTTTCTTCATTCTTCCTATCTATGTTGGAGCAATTGTCTGAGTTTTTCTGAAACAAATCAGAGAGATTTCACTGTAGGATTCTGTAACACGTCTTCCATTTTATGGATGCATTATCTTACGATCTGCCATGTCTTATTGTGTATGTGCTTGAGCTTTATTTTACTGTGTTGGACATGGTTTTGTCCATACTTTTTAGTAGTGAATTTATTATTTTGATTTCTTGTGTTTTATATATAATTTAGCAGAACCTAAACAAGTTAATGAGAAGCATGGATGTCAACCAGCTCAGTCTAAAGACATTGGCTGTGCAGAAAGCGGTTCTTCAACACCTCTTATGAGTGGAGAATTGAAGTATTCTTCTAAGCTACGGATTTTCATGTTTAACGACCTCAAGTTAGCCACTAGGAATTTCAGACCAGAGTCTCTTCTCGGTGAGGGTGGCTTTGGATGTGTTTTTAAAGGATGGATAGAGGAGAATGGAACTGCACCTGTCAAGCCTGGTACCGGTCTGACTGTAGCCGTTAAAACACTTAACCCAGATGGCCTTCAAGGTCACAAGGAGTGGCTGGTAATGACCTGTTTATATACCTTGATAGTGGCTATGGTCTTGGAGTTGGGTTTCTATGAACAATGTTGATGAAGTTGCTATTTATGTGCAGGCTGAGATTAATTTTCTTGGAAACCTTGTTCACCCTAGTCTGGTTAAATTGGTGGGCTATTGCATGGAAGAAGACCAAAGGCTGCTCGTTTACGAGTTTATGCCACGAGGAAGTTTGGAAAACCATCTGTTCAGAAGTATGTCGACAATCACAAACCACTATAAACCATCTTCGTTCTGAGGGCTTTCAATATTATTGTCGGATTGACCCTTTTTTGTATTTATCTTGCCTCAGGGACTTTACCTCTTCCATGGTCTGTTAGAATGAAAATTGCGCTTGGTGCAGCTAAAGGTCTCGCCTTTCTTCACGAAGAAGCTGAGAAGCCAGTCATATATCGTGATTTTAAAACATCTAATATCTTACTTGATGCGGTAAGTCTGAAAGCATTAACCCAATAAAAGCATCAAATTCCTCCTCTTCTCTCCATTGTTATATATCTTAGAGAAAATGTTCCTATCACAGGAATATAATGCAAAGCTCTCTGATTTTGGGCTTGCAAAAGATGCTCCAGACGAGAAAAAATCCCATGTATCAACCCGAGTCATGGGAACTTATGGTTATGCTGCCCCTGAATATGTAATGACTGGTAAGTCAGTTATTTTGGCCTGATTTTTGGTTATTGCACTAATGATTGAACTTTTAGGCTTAATAATTTCAATACGAATATCAGGACATCTTACAACAAAGAGCGATGTATACAGCTTTGGAGTTGTTTTACTTGAAATACTAACTGGACGAAGAGCTGTGGATAAAAGCCGACCAAACGGGGAACAAAACTTAGTCGAATGGGTGAGACCTCATCTCTTAGACAAGAAAAAGTTTTACCGTCTACTAGATCCTCGGTTAGAAGGCCACTTCTCTATCAAGGGTGCTCAAAAAGCCACACAAGTAGCAGCGCAATGCCTTAACAGAGACTGCAAAACTAGACCAAAGATGAGTGAAGTTGTGGAAGCCTTAAAGCCATTACCAACTCTTAAAGACTTTGCTAGCTCTTCTTCTTCTTTCCAAACAATGCAGCCTGTTGCTAAAAACGGAGTGAGAACACAAGGAGGAGGGTTTGTGGCTAGAAATGGACCGCCTTTGAGGAGTTTGTCTAGCGTAAACCTGCCTCAAGCATCGCCTTATCGTTATGCTCGTCAATCACCAAAGCCTAAAGGAAAAGAGCCATGACTCAAATATAGGAATATTAGTTCTTCATGTCTGACCGAGGTTTCATTGATTGCGGCTGGATGTTCCACCTTCCTGTTTCCTCCTCGATTCTTTTCCGATTCAAAAACAGGTTACAACCTCTTACTCAGATCAAAGAGATGGTCTAAGGAAACTGGAGCTTGGCAAAGTTTGGAATGTTCGGATCCTGGTTTGTGTTCTTTGAGTTGGATGGAACTCAGAAAATATCTTTGGTCCTGAAGGTCTAAAGATTTTGATCTATGGTTTTAATTTGTAGAAATGTAAAGCTTGAGAGTGTAAAGTTTTATGAGTCATAAAAACCTGTCGTCAATGAAAACTTGTGTTTGACCCCTTGTAATATATGTTCTGATATGCATTGATTATTTATCTTTAACTTGATAATCATATAATCCTCTTTCATCTTTTACTATTGAAATTGAACAAACCATTTTAATGGATACAATATGGTTACAAAAAGATCTTTAATTGTTTCCATCAACAATGAATAAACATAGTACCTTTAATTGTAAGTTATTTATAAATAAAAAGTTTTGGGGTCGTTGATAAAGTTTGTACAAGTTAGAGGTGTCTTTTGTAAATAGGGAAGAAATAAGATGACAAAATATTAAAGCGAAGGTAAAAAATGGAGAAGCGGGGTATCGATCCCCGTACCTCTCGCATGCTAAGCGAGCGCTCTCCCATTTGAGCTACATCCCCATTTGCTCTACATTTCTAATTTAAATATTTAAATAGTAAAATATTTCTCTTCTTAACACTCTGAGGTCGGAGTTTTCGGACTTCGCTCGCCGGAGTTTGCAGATTTTGAATTGCGAATATGCTGAGAAAATTACTGACGCATACTTCCTCTCGCCGTTTTCTCTCTTCTGGTACTTCTTTCTTCTCCAGGTCCTCACTATCACCGTTTTCCTCATTGTCTTCTTCACCGGAGCCACCGTCCTCGGGGAGTAGCACCACCGAACATGTCGAACAATCTGGAACAACCATATCTGTTGACCGTTCTTCTCTGTATACTCCTCCTGGTACGTATTTCACCCTCACACTCGATTAGTTTTCGATTTGAGGTTGAGTTTGAGAGGTTTGGGGTCTAATTGTTGGAAATTTTAGATCACTCTCATGAATCTACATCTGATTCCGAGCTCGTTAAGCATCTCAAGAGTATTATCAAGGTAATTTTGATTTGCATATGTTTTAATCTTCACATTAGGAACATTGAAAATAATTTTTAAAATGCTTTTCTTCAAAGAATGTGAAGGTTTCTGAATTGATTATGTATTACAGTTTCGAGGTGGTCCAATCTCAGTAGCAGAATACATGGAAGAGGTTTTGACTAATCCTAAAGCAGGATTTTATATGAATCGTGATGTGTTTGGAGCTCAAGGTGATTTCATTACTTCTCCAGAAGTTAGCCAAATGTTCGGAGAGGTAACAATTTCTTGTGTTTAGAATTATGCGTTTGTGTTTATTCCTATGTTTTAACTAGAGACTCGATTTACTTACTTGGTGTTGTGATCTCAGATGATTGGTGTTTGGACTGTGTGTCTTTGGGAGCAAATGGGAAGGCCAGAGAGGGTCAATCTCATTGAGCTAGGTCCTGGTCGAGGAACACTCATGGCCGATCTTCTTCGTGTAATGCACTCAGGGATATTGTCTTCTATCTGTTGAGATTTCTAGAAAATCTCATTGCTGACGAGTGACTACTGAATCCTTTGACTTATAGGGTACATCAAAGTTTAAAAATTTCACGGAATCATTGCATATACATTTGGTGGAATGTAGTCCTGCATTGCAGAAGCTTCAGCACCAGAACCTAAAATGCACAGATGAGAGTAGTCCGGAGAAGAAAGCTATAAGTTCATTAGCGGGGACACCTGTGCACTGGCACGCTACTCTTGAAGAGGTACCGTCAGGAGGTATGCATCTTTTGGTACATTTCCTTGGAATTTAAGAGTTAGTAACTGGTCTTAATATATGCAAGTCAACGTGCAATATATGTCTTATGGATTTAGAAGAATGATATTTTGCATCTTTTCTCATGTTCTCTTTTTTCCCTCCTTTGCTTCTGTGGCAGTACCAACAATAATCATTGCTCATGAGTTTTATGATGCTCTTCCAGTTCATCAGTTTCAGGTTAGTCTGAAGGTCATAGTACATCTTTATATTTAGAAACCAACTTGCAGCGTAGTCTTCTTTCCCTTTTAGTTTAGTATATGTGTACCTTATGTAGACATGATCTCTGCAGAAATCTTCCCGTGGCTGGTGTGAAAAAATGGTTGATGTAGGAGAAGATTCAAAGTAAGTGTGAGGGCAAAGAAAGAGAATATATATCATTCTTTGAATCTGTAAAATTATGTATATTTGACAGAAACGTTGTTGGTTTAGGTTCCGCTTGGTTCTCTCCCCACAGCCTACACCTGCAGCCTTGTATCTCATGAAACGTTGCACATGGGCCACACCTGAGGAAAGGCAGAAAATGGAGCATGTGGAGATCAGCCCAAAATCAATGGATTTGACCCAAGAGATTTCCAAGAGAATAGGTTCTGATGGAGGTGGAGCACTTATAATCGATTACGGGATGAATGAAATCATTTCAGACAGTCTTCAGGTTTGTTGTGGCCTCAGGATGTTCTGGTCATGTTTCGAAAGTCTTCATATCTAAATTCATATATAGGATTCAACCATCATTTTATTTTGGTTATGGAAAATGACTTCAGGCTATTAGAAAACATAAGTTTGTCAACATACTGGATGATCCTGGGTCTGCAGATCTAAGTGCTTATGTCGATTTTCCTTCGATAAAACACTCTGCTGAGGAAGCTTCAGGTTTCTCCTCTACTGTCTGCTAGTCAGTGTGATATAGTGAGAGTTGGCTTTTACTTAATTGACCAAGTACTAATTAATGTGTGTGTTGTACAGAAAATGTCTCAGTCCATGGACCTACGACTCAGTCTCAGTTCTTGGGTTCGCTGGGAATAAACTTCAGAGTTGATGCGTTGTTACAGAACTGTGATGATGAACAAGCTGAGTCCTTAAGGGCAGGATATTGGCAGCTTGTTGGGGATGGTGAAGCACCTTTCTGGGAAGGACCCGATGAACAGACTCCGATTGGAATGGGTACAAGGTATCTTGCAATGGCTATCGTCAACAAAAACCAAGGCGTTCCAGCTCCGTTCCAGTAAGAAAGATTGAAATTTTCAGAGAGATAAGCCAGCGAACTCTCTCTATATACCTTGGTTTTTTTTATCTATCTCTCTCTCCGTAAAAATAGAAAATAAAAGCTTTTGAGTTCTGAAGGTTTTGCTATTAGGATGTTCCAATTAAATTATCTATTATAACATCCACCATCTTTTTGTTAGCATTCTTTATAACAATATGGTCCTTTCAAGGGCTTTGAAAGATGAAATGATTATTTCATTGGAATTTTTTTGTTCATTACAGACATTCATGCATATATTATAATCAGGCTAGAGTTTGACAAGTACTACTTGAGTCTACAGACTGATAATATGAAAGAGCTAAAGTTTGCTGGGCTACATTTAGGTGTTCAATCACTTGAGAGGTGGCATCTCTGTTTGATCCCCTAATGAACCCTTCTTAGTTTGTAAGCAGATTTATGCATGTTACGTATAGGATTAAGTTGTTCTCTCATGCTTGGAAGTTGGAACGTTACCTATTCCTGTTAATGATGAAAAAGGCTGATCATATTGCAAAAGAGGTTGAATCATTGTGCAATTAGGAATACGTTTTCTACTAAACAATACTTGGCAAATACGGAGTGTAACCGTGTTCTTACAGTGGTAGCATCTGAGTCTCAAGGTGGTTCGGTATGGAGTCTCTATCGCAGATATAGGAATGTTACGGCAGAGCCTAAATGTTGGTCAATTAGCAGCTCAAGTAAACATCTTCGTGTAAACATGTGTTAGCTACTTGTATCACAAACACAACTTCATTTTTCAACATCAAGTTGCATTATGTTGAGGGACTGTTCCAACGATAAGCTTAAAGTCGGCTTACTTGAGCTAATAATCCTACCATGATCTATTCGTTTGATTCGGACAATTGGACTCATCAGTTTATATAATTTGTCAAAAGACGAGCAAAGAATTTCCAAACTTCGAAGAGTTTGGTAAGAGAACAAATGTTGTGGCCGCCAACATAATTCATATGCATCATAAATTATTTGATATTACAAGAGTTGAGTGCCAATAGAGAACCAAACAAGAATATGGCCAACAACAAACAAACAAATTGAGTGATTTTTATTGGGAGAACTTTAAATACACGCAGGGCGACAGAAACAGTGAATGCAAACCGCCAGATTGTACAGCAAAAAGGAGCAATGAAGAAACCCAATAACAACCATATGGCTTCTTCTTACGAGACTCAGAACATGTAGACGACACTGTCGTGGATCCTAGATTTCTGGTTCTGTGCAACACATTCTGATATCCACATCAAATTCCTGATCTCCTGCTCCCTCAATCTCATATACGCAAAGAATACAGCGTAATGGAACTGCAAATCTCAGGTTTAAACAACCGTTATTAGAAATACTATACATGGATTGCAAGATGCAGAACACGATAGTACTTTCTAATATATTAGACCAGAATATTTGGAAGCAAACTTCTTTGTGGTTCACTTGGGAGAGGAAAACAAACCTGCTGTTCAAAGGCTAAGCAAAGCCTTCTAACTTCTTCTTCATAAAATGCCTTGTCGAGCATCTGGCTCTCTCCATAAGACATCTTGGAGAATATAGCCTGATATGGTGGGTATTTCTCCATAACACCACGAACCTAATCGCCAATAAAAATGGGATTCAGTGAGCCATATTTGTACACGTAAAAATATTATCAGACATCAGCTTGTAGACTTACCTGATCTATATCTTCGCAGATAGCAAGCTCTTCGTGGCCATACG
The DNA here is from genome assembly GCA_900406405.1 of Lepidium africanum. Lineage (NCBI taxonomy): Eukaryota > Viridiplantae > Streptophyta > Magnoliopsida > Brassicales > Brassicaceae > Lepidium > Lepidium africanum. The sequence goes on from OVAX01001090.1 coordinate 34,825, forward strand.
GATAGCTGCAGGAGATCAAATCCAAACCATGGTGAGAAAACATATACTAGCTTAATGTTTTGTGCAACCACTGAATTATCATTCGATTGTAGAATGCTTCTTACAGGAGACCAAAGTTAGAGTATAGTTTCTTCCTGTCTTCTCTTGTGAGCTCAGTGCCAATGCTGCATAGAAACGAAAACCGGTATTAGTGCCAACATATATATAATCAAAGCAACACAACAATGGTACCATCTTGTGGTTTCATGCATTAAGCAGTAAGTAATTACCTATTGATGGTGATATTTACTGCTCTTCTGTCAGCTTCAAAGGCTAAAAGGTCCGACATTATTTCTGCTGTTGCGCCACCAAGTTTCTATTTTGGATACACAGCAAAAACAGAAAGCAAAAAAAAACAAGGTTTAGCCAGTATAGGTAGACCTTTCAAAAATGAAGCAAAATTATTTGGAGGTTGACTAGCACCTGACAGAACTTGTAAAAATCTTCAAGGTATGCTTTGTAGAGGGTGTTCCTCATAATCTCTATGTTCATGTCATCGAGATCCTACAAATATTACGATATGCATGTGATACTATTTACATTCATAAAAGAAACTAAAAAACAAAAAATATAATTAAAAGATCCTACAGCTTTGTACCTCTGATGTTAAGCACTCAGAAAAGTATGGAGCCAGAGGAGTGTCCACAAGAACCAATCTATAGAGTTCCCGCATGTTCTGAGCAACTGCTAGTGTAGCGATACTGTACAAAAAAAGCTTTAGAATATACATAAAAGTGAAAGAAAAAGAGAAGGGGTCTAAAGCAGCTAAAAAATGAGGAGGTATAGTAGATGATGAAGAAGGTCAGTGCGGGTTACCTGTCAAACATGCCTAACGGGTGACATTTCTCGAGTAACTCTTGAACATCTCTCTCGTGCAGGGTTCCAGTAACAATGAGCACGACATTGTCAATCATGTGGCCATATCTGCATTACAACATCAAAAGAACAAACCCAATACCTCAAAGGACAGTAGAATGTTGATGAGAAACAAGCTATGAAGCTGCATTTTTTTATCTTTGAATCACAAATTTTATTATCAAATCTTAACAATGGAGATTTGAAGTAGAGATCTCCTAATTCTCCTCTAGGCCAAAGGCTCCTACAAACCACTAAATGGACTAAAAAACTTCATCTGTTCCCCAACCCCTCCTACGTATACGAATACATTTATGCTTATCAATAGCATGCTTAACAAATCCAGACGAAAGACAGGGTAACAATCTACGCTTGAATTTCAGAGTGATCATAATCTTTCCCTACATAGAGTGAAATGAAAAGTTGCTCTGTGATTGTGGTAAAGGTGGAACTTGAGGAAAGCAACAACCATTACTACATGATGTACATTGAGAAAAGAAGAACAATATTCACTTAATACCTGATGTACTCTAAAAAGGTTGACATTGGCTCAGTAGCTTGGCAAAGCATATGCTTGTAATCATCAACAAGCTTGAGCGTACACTTCTCCACAATTGTGGTGGTATGCAGAGGTGATGGTTCTGAAAGCAAGCATTAGAAAATGTTAAGCAAACAATCCTGGATACTGATACAAGAAGTAACAACAATTGGGCAGATACAGAACAAAAGAACAGTTGCGTTTACAGGAAATTCAGATATTAAGACCAAAAACACTGAAATTTTAGATCCATTAAAGAAGATGAACGACATTCCACAAAATTCATAGTGAAATTTTTCCTAAAACCCAGAAAGCAAACGCAATGAAATGAATCGAAGTCAAATGATCAAAAAATTGAGATATCACAGAATCATGACGCACCGTTCTGGAGGTAAGGGCCGTATTTGGTAGCAGATAGATGCATCTTGATGTCGTCTAGGTTTTCACACTGACATAGATTATTGTAATCGGCGGTTGTGAGAAGCCCAGCACGGTGGCCCCTGACGATTGCCTCCAAGTATCCACCATGGATGTTGAAGGTAAGCGCCTCGAAACCGTACATTTTGTGAGATTTTCAGATCTCAAAGATTATCACGGGAGATCTGATCTGAAGAAGAAAGAAGAAGAAATTGAAGCAGATATTGATGCGATCGCGAAGAAGATATCTGTGAATTGAATGGATTTGTTTGTAAGCTCGAACGTGGGGCGTTAATTACCATATTATCCCTAAACCGGTTTGCTAAATCGAAAGGCGCACAAGCGGTTATTTGATAATACATGATTAGCCTTCGGCGTAATAACCCGAACCAAAAACCGAACCAAACCGATCCAAACCGATCCAAAAATTTTGATTTGATTTGGTTTTTGGTTCCTAGAAAAAAATCAATCGGTTCTACTGATTAGATTCGGTTTTTGGTTTGGTTCAACTTATTTTTGGTTTCTAGAAAAAAACCGTTTGGTTTTCACTTTTGAAGTATCTTCGGTTCTCGGTTTGATTCGATTCGGTTCTAAAAATCAAAATTACCATATAGGAACCAAAACTACTTAGTACTAAAATACTTTGGTTATTGAGAAAGGGAGAGAGGTATATGCAACCTTTCTTGAGGTAGGTCGCACGTCGAATGTTTTTGAACGGGCTAAGCGCTTTGCGTCTTGAAAACACCCAGAGAATGGCTGTGGAAACTTGATACGGATGCAGACTCTTGGGGCAATCCAGGCTTGGCGACAGCTGGAGGGGTTTTACAAGACAGTGAAGGGAGGTGGTGTAATGGGTTTACGATGAATATTGGTATTTGTTTGGCGCCTTTAGTTGAGTTGTGAAATGTGTACTACAGCCTGTAGACCGCTTGGGCTCAAGAAATACAACGGTTGAAGCTGGAAGTGCATTCAAGAGTCGTGGATTTTCTTCATACAGGAATTGAGAATTCTCATCCTTTGTTGTTCGTGGTACACTTGTGCCGTGACTTTATATTTAAGAACTGGATAGTCCAAATCTAACATGTGTATAGGGAAGCTAATCATCTTGCCGACAATTTAACTAACTATGCTTTTACTTTATCGTTAGGATTTCATTCTTTTTCGGTTGTTCCTGCTATTGTTTCTTGGACGATGAATGAGTCTATGTTTGTTAGGCTTGTTCCTGATTGAGTATTTTTTAGTTTTATAATAAATTTAGAAGATGATTTTTTCCCGTTGCACGACCTAAAAAAAATACTTTTATTACTTTCTGGATATTTGGTTACTTTTTGAAAAGGTAATCATTCCAAACCAAACCAATATTATTTTTGGACTACTTCGGTTCCACTTTTTTGGAATCAGAATCAAACCAAACCTAATTTTAATGGATACCTATTGGTTACCAAATTTTCAGAAATCGTGACCAAACCAAAACCCCATTAAATTTTTATAGATTTTCATTAGTTACCATATTTTTGTAACGGAAAGAACTGAAAACCGAATGAATCAAACTAAACCGAACCGAATGACCAAAGCTATCAATTAGTTTATGCGTATTTAATTTCGCTGACCGGAATGAAGGATAGTATCGTAATTTAAGTGCTAAGTACGAGTCTGCAAACAAATCCAACCAATTCGAAGCTATCTTCTTCTTCTTCTTCGCGTCGATCTCTGTTTCAATTTCTTCTTAAGATCACATCTCCGACGACAATCTAAGAGATCTGAAAATCTTCAGGAGAGAAATATGTACGGATTTGAAGCGCTTACTTTCAACATCCATGGTGGATACTTGGAGGCGATCGTCAGAGGCCATCGTGCTGGGCTTCTCACCACCGCTGATTACAATAATCTTTGTCAGTGTGAAAATCTAGACGACATCAAGATGCATCTATCTGCCACCAAATACGGCTCTTATCTCCAGAACGGTGCGTCATGATCCCTCCTGTCTCAAATTCTCTCGTAAATGGAATTTTGATCACTTGAATATATTGTTTTGTTACGTATGGGTTTTGGGATTTAAAACGCTCCTAACCTCCAGATTGATTTGGATATTTGTGAAATTTGGATGTAATCTTAGCATCTTATTCCAGTAATCGGAAAGTTCTTCTTCTTTGATGAATCTAAAATCTGATATTTGAAGGAGAGATTGATTTCTTGAGTCTCTATACTTTGTGTTCTTGTTGAAATCTTCACAATCGTTAGTTCTTGTATCTGAATTCGTTCTTTTTCTATGCTTGCTTTCAGAACCGTCACCTCTGCATACCACCACAATAGTGGAGAAGTGTACGCTCAAGCTTGTTGATGATTACAAGCATATGCTTTGCCAAGCTACTGAGCCAATGTCAACCTTTTTAGAGTACATCAGGTAAGGTCACGTATTTACTTCTTGCTCCCCATTACTCAACTCATGATTCTAGATCAGCAGGGGATGTTGTTACAGTTTTGTTCTTTGTAGCCCTTGTTTTCAGCTATTTACCTTTGCTAAAATCCTACATAGTCTCCATCATAGTGTAAGATGTGCTGCTTACCTGAATTTCCCACCTTACCGAGACAAAAACAAAACAGAGCAGATATTAGTTTCACATTGTTGAAGGGGAAGATTAGAATTGAATTTTTGTTACGTTGTTGTGCAGATATGGCCACATGATTGACAATGTCGTGCTCATTGTTACTGGTACCTTGCACGAGAGAGATGTTCAAGAGTTGCTCGAGAAATGTCACCCTTTAGGCATGTTTGACAGGTAGCCCGCACTGACCTCTTTGTATTTTCTATTATAGCTCCTCATCCTTTACCCTTTTCTTTCACTTTTATGTTTTTTTTCTCAAGCTATCCATCTTTTTGACAGTATCGCTACACTAGCAGTTGCTCAGAACATGCGGGAACTCTATAGGTTGGTTCTTGTGGACACTCCTCTGGCTCCATACTTTTCTGAATGCTTAACATCAGAGGTACAAAGATGTAGGATGTATTATTAAATTTCTTGTGTTCCAGTTTCAGTTATGGATGTAGTAGTATCACATGCATATCGTATTATTTGTAGGATCTCGATGACATGAACATAGAGATTATGAGGAATACCCTCTACAAAGCATACCTTGAGGATTTTTACAAGTTCTGTCAGGTGGTAGTCAACCTCCGAAGCTTTTTGTTTCATTTTTGAAAGGTCTACCTATACTAGCTAAACCCTTTTTTTTGCTTTGTATCCGAAATAGAAACTTGGTGGCGCAACAGCAGAGATAATGTCGGACCTTTTAGCCTTTGAAGCCGACAGAAGAGCAGTAAATATCACCATCAATAGGTAATTACTTAAAATGCTTCATGCATGAAACCAGAAGATGTTACCATCGTTGTGTTGCTTTGATTATATATTTGTTGGCACTGATACTGGTTTTCTTTTCTATGCAGCATTGGAACTGAGCTTACAAGAGAAGACAGGAAGAAACTATTCTCCAACTTTGGTCTCCTGTAAGAAGCATTTTACAATCGAATGAGAATTCAGTGGTTGCATAAAACTTTAAACTAGTATATGTTTTCTCACCATTAATTGGATGTTTCTCCTGCAGTTATCCGTATGGCCATGAGGAGCTTGCTATCTGCGAGGATATAGATCAGGTAAATCCACAAACTGATGTCTTATAAAAATTTTACGGATTCAATTATGGCTCATTAAATCCAATTATTATTCACGGTTAGGTTCGTGGTGTTATGGAGAAATACCCACCATATCAGGCTATATTCTCCAAGATGTCTTATGGAGAGAGTCAGATGCTTGACAAGGCTTTTTATGAAGAAGAAGTCAGAAGGCTTTGCTTAGCCTTTGAGCAGCAGGTTTGTTTTCCTCTCCCAAATGAACCACAAAGAAGTTTGCTTCCAAAACTTTGGGTCTAATACATTAGAAAGTACTATCGTAATCTGCATCTTGCGATCAATATATGCAGCATTAGAAATACTATAGTATTTCTAATAACGGTTGTTTAAACGTGAGATTTGCAGTTCCATTACGCTGTATTCTTTGCGTATATGAGATTGAGGGAGCAGGAGATCAGGAACTTGATGTGGATATCAGAATGTGTTGCACAGAACCAGAAATCTAGGATCCACGACAGTGTCGTCTACATGTTCTGAGTCTGGTATCAAAAAGAAAAACCCATATGGTTGTTGTTGGGTTTCTTCATTGCTCCTTTTTGCTGTACAATCTGGCGGTTTACATTCACTGTTTCTGTCACCCTGCGAGTATTTAAAGTTCCCTCAATAAATATCACTCCAATTTATTTGTTTGTTGTTGGCCGTATTATTGCCAGTAAACTGATCTTGTAATATCAAACTATTTATGTATGATGCATACGAATTACAATTGCGGCCACAACATTTGCAATTTTTGATTCTCTTACCAAACTCTTGAAACTAAAACAGGTCTACCATGGAGTTCACGGCAAGAAACTAGATATTTGTTATCAGCAATTTTAAAATTCCTTAACAATCGAATTAAAACAGTTAATAGCTTATGTATTTGGAGTTTGGTAAAAAAAAAAAGAAAACAAATCAGACCCTTATGATAAGTTATATGCTGCTTTATAGATATAGATTTAATTTTGGAGTGAAATTCCTAAAACCCCAAATTTGATACTTAACTCTGCAAAGACACCGATTGACTCTTCTCTATCGTCTAAATCGGAGATCCACTTTCGCATGACGCACCACCGCTTCTATGGCGGATCCGCCGTTATCTTCATCTTCCTCTTCCTCTTCATACTTACCACCACTTCCTCCTCTTTTCCAATTCCAGGATTAGACACTTTCTTAACAAACCAGTATCGTCTTGACCCAAAAGCTACAAATGACTCTTTTGGATCTCTATCTTCCTCTCTCAAACGATCCCTCTCTTCTTCTTCTTCAATCCATTTCCCTTCTCTTTCCAAATCTCTCCTCTCCTTATCACTCTCAGTCTCCCTCAACGTCCGCTTCGTCGGCGACTCCTTCCCTTCCTCCGCCGCTTCCACTTTCTTCGACTTCATCTCCGCCACAGTGACTAACGACAACTTCAATGTAATCTCTCCTTCTCCAGATTCCTCAAACAATCACAAGCTCGCTGTCTCTCACTCTCTCCACCTCGACGCTTCACTCTCTTCCTCATCTTTCTCCACACGGCTCGAAACAACGTTGAAATCCCTAATTTCAAGCACAACTTCATCACTCCGATCTAATCTCCTCTCTATCCCTTACAATCCAGTTGATGAAATTATAAGGAAAGAGTATGAGAAAGAGAAGCATGGAGATGGAGGTATCTACATTTACTTGATCAATTTAGGGCCGCAATCAAAACCTTACGCTTATAGTTACTCTCGTGGAGATTCATCAGCTGGGTTTACTAAATGTTTGGGTAGTATTTGGACTGGTAAAGAACGTTATCTCTGGATTGATCTCTCTGCTGGTCCTGTGGATTATGGTCCTGCTTTATCTGGTGATGGTGTTTTACCAAGAGGTGAGTTTCATCCACTTGCAGCTCTTCATGGTCGTCCTAAATCAGAGAAAGCTTTACTTGCGGATTTAGCTTCGTTGGTGTATAATGCGTATCAGGTATTGATTGTTCCTTCTTTGAGAATCCCTGTGCATTTTGAAGATACTTTGGTAGTTCAGTTTATTCATATATATGGATCAGAGCATAAGGACCCAAGTGGGTTAGATTTGGAGTTTGTTAAGAGAACGTTTATGGAGGAAGCTGATAATGGTGGGTTGTTGTTAGGAGAACAGAAATTGAATTTCAAGAGTTTTAGTGTAAATTATAGAGAATGCCCGATTTGTTCGTTTGCGGTATCTCGAGGGATGAATTCGTATACATCTAGGTTTCTGTTTGATAACTACACTTTGATTGTGAGTGAGTATTTGGATTCCAAGCATATGCATCGGACGTTGACTGATTCAGCTGAGGAATTGAGGAGAGTTGCAGGTATCCATGAAGAAGAAGATGAGTTTGCTAGGGTTTTACCTGTTTATGTGTTTGATTTGGATATCAATTCACCTTTGTTGCTCGATAGGTATCATCAGTCTGTTGCTTTCAAAGACATGGTTATTGCTGTGAGAACTAGAGGAACGCAAACCGTGAGTGATTATACCTGCAATGGGCGTCATGTTTTTGTCCATACGAGAGACTTAGAACGACCACTTGTGGGTTCCATTCTTCAAAGCATGTGGGGTGTATCTTCTACTCATTTGACATGGAGTCCAAGACATAACTCGACGCTTGTTGATTACACATGGAGCATTGGGCAAACACCATTTGGACCTTTCTCTGATATCTCATCTCTATCGTTTGTTCAGAAAGATGCTGCTAAGAGAAACGTTCTTTTGACATCTTTAAACACAACTATCACCAGTGCAATCGATGTTATTGATTCCGCAGTTGCATATGGAGGTGACATGAACCTTCGGAAACAGAATCGCCATACTGAGTTCATGCAAAGGTGGAATCTATTGAAGTACAAATTGGAGAAAACAACTTCTGCTCTATCACACAACGAATTCGAGTTGGCTTTGTTCTACCTGAGATCAGCTTCGCACGACTTGTACTCGATGCATTCAGTAGTATACCTCGCATCACAACATGTGGAAGCGAGTCTCAACTGTTTTAAAGATCCTCCGTTCCCATGGGGACCTGTTTCAGTGTCGGGATTTGGATTAATGGCTTTAGGGTATGTATACTCGAAAAGACATAGACTCTTCAGGAGCAAAAGAAAACAGTTCTGATGCATCCAAAGCGCTCAAGAGTGATTTATATTAGCCATTACATTGGATAAAAGACTTCATAGTTTGGGTCCTGAGGTTAAATACAACATTGTACTATGAGCTTGTTTCCATTTTGATAATATGACTGAACATCAGTGAAAATGACGGATCTGAGTTTTATTTATAAAAAAAGAAGAAAAACAAATCTGTCCAATCGTATATTTCACAATAGTATCTTTTTATTTATAAAAAATTCAGATTAATGCAAAATTAAAAGTAACCATCGTCGTTAAAACAACAAAATTTCAATTTTCTTTTGTAAATTGACGTTTGTTTTTTCCGATGTTGTTATATCGAAAAATTGCAATGTGAAATTATTATTAATGTTTTTTCTTGTAATAAAGCCCTTGAAAAAGCTATTAATTTTGTGATGAAGTCCTGAAAATTCGGAATTATTACTCCACCGCCTAATAATTAATTAATTACTTGTGTATAAAAAAAAAATCACACTCCCTTTCCCTTTGGCTCTCTCTCTCGCTCTCGTCTTTCATCGGAAGCCATGACGGACGGCCATTCCTTCAATAACATCTCTCTCAGTGGTCGCGGCGGAACGGTTCGCTTTTTTTAATACGATTTTTCACTTCATTAATGCTTTCGCTTCCTTCTAAACCCTAATCTTTCGTTCATGTAGCCGTTTCTGTTTGAGATGGATGTGCGATTTTCGGGAAAAAATAGTGATTCTTCTTTTCTTTGTTTTGATTGAAAAATATGTTAATGATGTATTTGTTGTTTTCTGGGCTACAATTGTTTTTTGAAATCCTCGAGTTTGATAACTTCAACAAAAGTAATATAATTTTGACACAGGTGATGTATAGGGTTTTTCTTGGGTGCTAATTTGGGTTTCCATTATTTGTTTATTGTAGAACCCTGGACTCCTTAAAATTAATTCTGGAGGCATTCAATGGAAGAAGCAAGGTGGTGGGAAAGCTGTGGAAGTCGAGAAATCTGATATAGTTGGTGTCAGTTGGATGAAAGTTCCAAGAACAAATCAATTAGGTGTCAAAACCAAAGATGGTTTATACTATAAGTTCGTTGGATTTCGAGATCAGGTTTGTTCATATTTTCTTGCTTCTGTTTTGTGTTATATTCGTTGTGTGTTTGTGCTTATGTTCATACTTTTTTGTTTGTTTGTTTGGTAGGATGTTACAAGTCTGACCAGTTTTTTCCAAAGTAGTTTTGGGAAGACACCTGAAGAGAAACAATTATCTGTAAGTGGTCGCAATTGGGGAGAAGTTGATTTGAATGGTGAGTTCTTTATCATCTTATGGCGTAGTTTTATTCTCCCTAAGTGACTGCTTTTTTGTTATAAAGAAATGCCATGTGTATTTAGTTTAGCTTTAAGTTGATTTAAGCTTCCCATTTTCTAGTTATGGTTCTAAAGTTAAAACATTCGTGCTATCTCTGTTTCTTTGTGTAGGAAATACTCTAACCTTTTCAGTTGGTGCGAAGCAAGCTTTTGAAGTATCCTTAGCTGATGTCTCACAGACTCAGCTTCAAGGGAAAAATGATGTCTTATTGGATTTTCATGTCGATGATACTGCTGGTGTCAATGAGGTACTCATTTAAACTGCAAACTGGTTTCTTTAGATATGAAATCTATAGGCTAATGTGTATTTAAGGATACGTATGGTAGTTGGTTTCCTGATTATATATTATACGAATTTACAGAAAGACTCATTGGTGGAGATAAGTTTTCATATTCCTAATTCCAACACCCAGTTTGTTGGTGATGAAAATCGCCCACCTGCTCAAGTAAGTTTCCAATACTTTGTTAATTATACGGGTGCATCTCAAGTAGGAAACCTTTTGATGTGAATACATGTCTCAGGTTTTTCGTGAAAAAATCATGTCAATGGCTGATGTTGGTGCTGGACTTGAGGAGGCGGTTGTCACATTCGAGGGTATTGCAATCCTCACACCTAGGTAAGGATTGATTCTTCATATATTCTTGACTATTAGTGTTTAGGTTATCACTTTATACTTTATTGTACTACTGTTTGGTTGCATCGTCTCATGTCTACATGATTGGTTTTTTCTTTCCCAGGGGTCGGTACAGTGTGGAACTTCACCTTTCTTTCTTACGTCTACAAGGACAAGCTAATGACTTTAAAATCCAATACAGTAGTGTTGTCCGCTTGTTTTTGCTGCCAAAGGTAATTTTCTTCAAGCATTTCTCAGGACATTATATTCATATTAGCAGCCATCGGATTAGAACACTGTTATCTGTGTTTTATGCCTGAGCAGTCAAACCAGCCACATACATTTGTTGTTATCTCTCTAGACCCACCAATCCGGAAGGGTCAGACGATGTACCCCCACATTGTGATGCAGGTAATCTTTACTATCATCTTCCCTTTCATGTAGTTTAAGCTTTTTAGAGTCTTTCTTACTTTAATTGTACTTATCTGTTTTTCTCATCTCTAGTTTGAGACCGATGCCATCGTTGAAAGTGAACTTTCAATTAGTGATGAACTTATGAATACAAAGTTCAAGGACAAGTTGGAGCGATCATATAAGGTCCATGTCTGGTCTGTGCTAATGTTGTCAAATAAAAAGATCTATATATACCTATTGCTAAGGATATAGCTATAAATTTTCAGGGTCTCATTCATGATGTATTCACCACAGTGTTGCGTTGGCTGTCTGGTGCAAAGATCACTAAACCAGGGAAGTTCCGCAGTGCTCAAGATGGTTTTGCAGTGAAATCATCTCTGAAGGCAGAAGATGGTGTTCTTTATCCACTTGAGAAGGGCTTTTTCTTTTTGCCTAAACCTCCAACGCTTATTCTTCATGATGAGGTACTTGGGGGGTTTATAAGATAAGAAATTTTTGTTGGGCGTTGAGGTAGAGTTGGTTTGTTTAACCCTTTTGTTTTTCATTTTAGATTGACTACGTGGAGTTCGAAAGGCATGCTGCTGGTGGTGCTAATATGCATTACTTTGATCTTCTCATAAGACTGAAAACTGATCATGAACATCTGTTCCGGAACATTCAGAGGAATGAGTATCATAATCTCTACTCTTTCATAAGGTTAGCATTGATTTTATTCAGTATCGTCAGCTTGAAGTAATGGAGAATGCATTTAATTGTAGTGATTAGTAAACATCTTCTTTTCTTGCAGCTCCAAGGGTTTGAAGATTATGAACCTCGGCGGTGCAGGTACCAGTGATGGTGTTGCTTCGGTTCTTCGAGATAATGATGATGACGATGCTGTTGATCCTCATCTTGAACGTATCAGAAACCAAGCTGCTGATGAGAGTGATGAGGAGGCAAGTATTTTATGTCTGATCGAATTCCATCATATTCTGGTAATCACGTTTTTGACAATTAATACTTTTAATTTATAAAGGACGAAGACTTTGTTGCGAGTACCGATGACGGTGGTTCACCAACTGATGATTCTGGTGGGGATGACTCTGATGCTAGTGTAGGCGAAGGAGGAGAGAAAGAGGTAAACTGTTTCACATTGTTCAATGAAACTCTTTCTGCAGCTAAACTGTCTATTTCACATATCTTATTTTATTACTGTCATTGGCCCGTTTCAGAAATCTACCAAGAAGGAACCCAAGAGAGAGGCTTCATCCTCGAAAGGATTACCCCCTAAGAAGAAAGCATTAGCCACAGAAGAAGGAAGTAGTAAGAAGAAGAAGCAGAAAAAGAAGAAGGATCCCAACGCACCAAAAAGAGCAATGTCTGGTTTCATGTTCTTCTCCCAAATGGAAAGAGATGTGAGTTTGAGTTCTTCTCTCCTTTGTTTTACTTTCAGCAATAAGATCTAGACTAGAGTTGCTGAATGGAAGATCCTCACTCGGTCTTTGACATTGATGAGAGCTACATTTTAGTTAGCCTATTGTTAACTGAAAACTTTGGTATTCTTGAGGTCGAACATGATTAATGTCATTTTCAATTTTGTGAACTGAGCAGAACATAAAAAAGGATAACCCAGGAATAGCATTTGGAGAGGTTGGAAAGGTGCTTGGAGATAAGTGGCGTCAAATGACTGGTAATTAACTTTAAACATCTTGTCAAATTAGGGAAACAGTTTAGCATGTGGAATGTGTTTAATTTTCTAATCTCGTGTATATGTTTGATGTAACATTAGCTGAGGAAAAAGAGCCGTATGAAGCCAAAGCACAAGTCGACAAGAAGCGATACAAAGATGAGATTAGTGATTACAAAAATCCTCAGCCGATGAACGTAGACTCTGGAAACGAGTCCGACAGTAACTAAACTTTAGGTCTTCCTAAGATTCTCTAGTGGCATAAGATTGTTACACGGATAACATCCGCTACTTTAGCTTTAGCTTGCGAGTTTCAAATGTAGCAATTCCGACAATATTCTATTAATGATATGTAACATCTTACTATTAGCTGCTTGGATTCAACCATAGCATCGTGTGACAAGTTATATGAGATTCTGAATGATAAAATTTAGGCTCGGGCATTTGGTTCAGGTTGGTTTTTTGGTTTTCGGTTTATTCGGTTCCGGAAAAGTGATAACCAGAGTACCGATAAAAATTTGGTTCGATTCTGGTTCTGATTCTTTTGGTTTTAGAATATGGTAACCAATGGGTACCTATTAAAATTCGGTTTGTTTTTGATTTAGTTATGGTTTGTGAAACCAAATTATTTTTAAATTAATATTAGGTCGGTTCCAAATGGTTATTTTTTCGAAAAAGTAACCAAGTACACAAAAAAGTAAAAAAAAGTATTTTACTACTAACTAGTTTTGGTTCCTATTTGGTAACTTTCAATTCTCGAAAGTAAACGAGAACCAAAGTTTCCTAAAAGTTAGAACCAAAGGGTTTTTTTTTAAAAACTAATACTGAACCAAACCGAGAATCGAAATTACTTAAAATTGTAACTGAGCAGTTTTTTTTTAGGAACTGAATCCGAACCAAACCAAAATTTTTGGGTCGGTTTGGTTTTTCGGTTCTAGTTAAAATATGCTCAGGGCTAATAGAATTCATGGACATGAATCTTGTGGACAATAGAACGAGCTCGACACATAGCTTCCAACGACATAACTTTGCTAAATTTTGCTGCAACATCGAATTGGAGTTATGTTTTGTTTCAACTGTCTGAGAAGAAGCAGGTGGAGCTAGTGGCAGACCCAAAAATATTTTTTACCTGGATCAGAACATATGTAAACTAAAATAACTAACAACAATGGTCGTAATATCATGGTTGAGATTCTAGCTTTTGATGTTAACAGTAGGGTGGGCATAATAACCGTATCCGAAAAAACCGAACCGAATCGAACCGTAATTAGATGTTTCGGTTAGGTTTAGGTTTTACTTATAAATCCGTTCGGATATCATTGTAAAAAATATTTCGGTTTCGGTTTCGGTTCGGTTTATAACTGTAAAACTGTTTGGTTTTTTAGGTTTTATATTCATTTAGTTAAAATAATAATATAACAGTTAGAGATATCTATAAAGAATATTCCCAGTTTGAATAAGTACTATTTATATTCCTAACATCTCGTACTTTTAGTTACAATTGATGAAGTATATTTTAGGGTTTAAATACTGTGTACATATTAATTTTACTAGATTGAAAGTTGTTCATGCGAAAGAGAGCAGACATAATATAATTCTCATATTACCTTTTACCTCTTCTCATTCCTCTTTGATCGTGGCATCGTGTGGTATCTATCGTTCATTTATAAGGTTTGATTTCTATTTGACTTTTCAATTATTTAATTTTATATGTTGAATAGTGTATGGTCCTTTGTTTGGTCAACAAGAAGATACGAATAATTATCTTTTCTAATTGTAGATGACAGACAATCAAGCGGAAAAAGGAAAGAAAGCACTATTCCTATTCCTCCTTCGAAAGCAAAAGTGAGAAAACAATTCAGATGTGTGGAATCATTTTACAAAGCTCATAGATGATCCTGATAGAAGTGAATATCACTACTACAGTACAACAATTAAATGTGTTGCTTCTGGTGGAACAAGTGCACTTCGTAACCACAACAATACTTGTAAGGCTTACAAAATTTTTGATGAAGCTGAAAAACAGAAAAAACTAGTTTTAGTAGGTGGAACCGAGAAAGAGTTAGGTAGCTTAGTTGCTGTAAAATATTGTCCCATTGCTTGTAGGAGTGCACTAGCAAAAATGATAGTGTTAGATGAGCTACCTTTCGCTTTTGTTGAAAAGATTGGGTTTAAAAACTTTTGTGCTGCAGTTATACCTCATTTTACCATTCCTTCTCGAAAAACAATCACTAGGGATATTGTTGGGCTATACTCAAAAGAAAAAAAATAAGTTCAGACATTTTTTCATTGAGTATAAACAAAGAGTTTGTCTAGCTACAGATATATTGACTGCACCAACTACTAGTGATGAGGGCCTCAGAGGAGGTATCCTTGGATATGGACTTGAGGGAAAACCTTGGTGAGTCGATTCTCTCAAGAACTAGCGATAAAGGGAATAAGAAAGGTTTTGTTGCCGAATCCTCAGACAACACACGACCTAGATAACTTGAATCCACAAGTTACTAAGCTCACAACATCATACTAGCCTAAGGAATCCACTTAAGACTGGAAGTGACAAACACAAAGATACATTCTTTGTAGAAAAACTCAAAGTTTATCGATTTTACTTAAAAGTTGCTTGGAAATACAAAGTGATGAGTTGATCTTATATAGACTCAACCTTTCAACGATATTATGACTAAAATAGGAAGGAAATAACTCAAATTAAGTGAGAAAACGAACAAGTAATGAGGGCCGTCGATCTTGGAGCCGTTGGAGAAGATATGATGATCGGCCGGATATAGAAAGTCTTCAAATGTGAGGATTTGCCTAATCCTGTGGATGCTGGAGCATGGTGAGACTTCCCTGGATGATTATTAGTGGTTTAGAGAGTCTCCAGGCCACCACACATAAGTCTGAAATCCCTTGAAGCAAGTTGATCCTGGACTTTCCGATGGTGAATTGATGCGTTCTTGGGCTTGTTAGAACCATGAAAGGCCTAATAATAACCTCCAAGTGGTTTGAAGTGAAGGCCGCGCCTGAGTTGGGCTGTGTAGCTCAATATTTGGGCTTGTCGCCAGATCCACCAACTTGTAAAATTCATATCTTTTAGCTCAGAGCATCTTTTGGGCTGATTCCACTTCGAGAAGATAGATAAATGAGTCAAGAATCCATGTAATATTGACTCGTAACTTGGTTCATCTTGGATCATCTGGAAAGCCTCGAAGAGTGATCGCATGTCTTGATTGGAGTCCAAAATTGGCAAGTGCAGCCTTGGTTGTGTCTTCGTGGGCCAGGGCTGGGATGTGGTTACTGTAAGCTCTTCAAGTTCATGTAGATTGTTTGTGATCTTCATGTTAGGCTCGGCCAAGTCTTGTTTGTTAGATTGCTTCTCGTAGATCTTTGCGGTGGAGGAGCCCATCAACTAGTGTTAGCTATATGGTGGTGATTGCTCATTTTATTAATGTGACTCAGAGTTTGCATAGAAAGATCATAAGCTTCAAACCTATTTCTAATCATAGAGAAGAAACAATTGGAAATCAACTAGTGAGCTGTTTGGGTGACTGAGGTATTGAGAAGGTGTTTACGGTCACTGTTGATAATGCTTCTACAAATGATGCTATTATGAAACACTTGAAGAACAATGTGAAATTTTCAGGAGATGAATCACTAATGTTTGGTGGAGAGTTTATGCATGTTAGATGTGCTGCTCACATACTAAATTTGATTGTGAGGGATGGTTTAGCTCGCAACAATGAGAGTGTTAATGCAGTGAGAAATGCAGTGAAGTATGTTAGATCTTCTGATCAAAGGTTCAAGTCATTTCAAATGAGTTTGGACTTGGACAAGAATGTTAGCAAAGGTTGTTTGACTATGGATTGTTTAACAAGGTGGAATTCTACATATTTGATGTTGGAGAATGCTTTGAAGTATAGATCAACATTCAATATATTAGCACTTGAAGATTGGCTCTATGGAAATTATTTTCAAGAAGAAGTAATGGAGAAAAAATACATGGACCACCAAGAGCTATAGATTGGGATGATGTTACTCGATTGGTAGATTTCTTGAAGCTCTTCTATGAATCGATTTTGGAATTTTCTGCATACTCAAATGTAACATCTAATTCATGATATGATGAGATATGCACCATTGAAGAATATTTAACAGTAGCGCTAAACAATCAAGACATAGAAGTGAGGAACATGGTAACTCCTATGAAAGAAAAATTTGATAAGTATTGGGGTGGTCTTGAGAAGATTAATAAAATTCTGATCATAGCTAGTATTCTAGACCCACGATGCAAGATGGAGTTTGTGATGACTTGTTTTGATGATAAGTATGGTGAAGGAAGTGAAACTTCAGCAAAACTGAAAGCAGAAGTGTTAGGTTTTATGCGAAGGTTGTATGAAAGTTATAGTAAATCTCATACTAAGAAATCTGTTGTATGTTCAAGTTCATCTCAAGCTACAAGTGTAGAGCCAATAGCTTCAAGTGACGTTAGTCGTCGATCTCGTGAGACAAGATTCTCTCGATATAGTCAACTACAATCATTGAAGAAAAAGGACAATGTTTCATCTAATGAGTTGGATATATATCTGATGAAAAATGTTGAACTACCAAAAGCTAACTCTCTTGGACTTGAGTTCGATATCTTATCATGGTGGAAGACTAATAGTGCTAAGTTCCCAATCTTATCAGAAATAGCAAGAGATACACTTGCAATCTGTTTCTAATGTTTCATCCAAATCTGTTTTTAGCACTGGAGATCGCATCTTAGACCCGTATCGAAGCACATTGAATCCTTTTACAATCCAAGCGTTGATTTTAACACAAAATTGGCTTAAGACGTCATTTTATTCAGATGTTGAAGTTAGCATTCGTAAAATGTTAGAAGAAACAGAGTTCATGGATTCTTTACAAGAAGTTACGTAATTCTATTCATGATTTTTCTATTTTTTAAATTACATTGTTCAATATTTAATTATTTAAAGATAACTAGCTAGTTCAATCATATAATTTTATTTATTTAATTGATCAGACATTGAGAAGCAACAAGAGGAGATGAGCAATAATGACAAATGATGGTGATACAATTTATGAGTTTTCTTTCCTTTGAGCTTATAACATTCTTTATATTTGTGACTCAGAATTTTTTATTTGCTTGGATCGATTTATGTTGTTTGGATTTTTCACATTTGTTTTCGTTCTGAAATAGAATTTTTTATGTGAACCTTCTTATTAATCTAAGGCATTTTCATACCTTAATTCGACCACATAATAAAATCAAGTCTTAGTTATCAAAACGGTATACGGTTTTAATATGGTTTTTATTTTTACAAAACTGATAAACCGTAAACTGAGAAAACCGAACCGTATTAAACCGAATTTTAAATAGGTTTTAAATGGTTTAAGTTTATGTGAAACCGATAAACCGTAAAATCGAAAAAACCGAACCGTTAACCGGAATGCCCACAGTTTAACTTACTATTCGAAATATACGAAAAGAAAAACTAAATACATGTACTGATTAAGTTTTTATTTTTTACTAGGTTTATTAGTTTCAGAGTTTCACAAAAATGCCATAGTAAAACAAATTATTGGCTTAATGTTTAGTTGAAACCGTCCACTTTATATTTAGTGATACCATCTACTTTCTAATCGATTAAAATAAATCAAATTATGCATGTAATAGAGTGTCAAAACAAAGAAAAGGCTGAATCTAATGATAAAAAATATATAAATTATATATAAAATTTTGCTTCCCCATATTTAAGAAGTGTCAATTGAAACCCTTTGCTACAACATGGGTCCGCCATTGGGTGGAGCCGGAAATGCAGGTAGAGCTCGCTTAACCACATCCATATGATATCCGCAAAATTCTTTGTAATACTCTCCGAATTTTGCTGCAACGTCAAATTGGAGTTATGTCATGTTTCAACTGTTTGAGAAGAATAAGCAGGTGGATCCGAAAGTGCAGGTAGGGCTCGCTTAACCACATCCATAATATCCGCAAAATTCTTTGTAATACTGTCCGAAATTCGATCCTCCTAAGCCAAACGCTCATCTTGAGCTAAACGCTCTCCTTGAGCCTCCATTATTTCTCTTTGTGCGAGTATCAACTTCTCCATAGCCGCCAACTGTGACTCCAATGTCACCTCAATTTCTTGTGTCTCAGTCTCGTTACCGGTGTTCCATGTCTCATTGTTGTGTCCAAGGAAAGAGTGAGCTCTGATACCTTTGAAGCAAGAGAACGTATTCAAAGAACTCAAGTAACAAAATCAGAGAAAAATAATAAACTGAATAGTACTTTAATTAAAGATAACAACAAACCAATGTTCTCGAAGAACAAAAGCTTGAAACTGCCTAATACACAAGATGTGAATTAGGATCTCAATCTCAAAGTCTGGAAAGAGTTCTAGGCAAAAACGGTGAATGAAAAACAGAGGCTAACAATGCCTTATTTCATAAGAAAAATAGAAAATCGAGTTGCATGAGAATAAGGAAATCGTAATAGAAAAGTAAAGATAAGTTGAGGTGAATCTTTTAAACGTAGAGTTGTGTCTTCTCCAGGCTACCATTATAATTTCCTATCACAAGGCATCATCTCCGATTTTACGGACAATAGGACGAGCTCTACACATAGCTTCCAAGGGCGTAGCTTTCTGCGTTACGGTTCCGCTTTCAGTTTCTCTCATGTCTACATCTTCTCCATTGACTCTCTCCCACTCAAAACATTGGATCAATGACCCAAGAGCCA